>LGRX02012307.1:0-15533 GCA_001247695.2 Cymbomonas tetramitiformis
GGATTATCCGATGTAATGGAAACATTCAGGGAGCTATCAATGGAAACATATGGATTAGATCCTTGCTTTTACGTGGGCACACCTGGGCTTGCTTGGGATGCAATGTTAAAGCATACAAAGCACCACCACCCACAACTTGCAACGAAGATACGTGCGATCTGACAGTGCTAAAGGGAATTTTCAAGGCTTGTCCAGAGCATAACGCTTCATCGTATTTAGAACGTACATCGCTTTCCAATTCGGTAACACACAATTGCATAACAACGTTCGAGAGAGAGTAGCCCAATGCCTCAGTACCAGATGCTCTTTTCATTGCTTCAGTAACACTGTTAAGATACAATTCTATTGACATAGCATACCCACCGCCACCACTCATAAGGTGAAGCGGGAGAGAATTCTCATTGTAAAATGAACCAGAAGCCAATCGTTTGATATACGTTCGACCACCATTTTGGAGCGTCCCGACCTCAGCCATCGTAGATGCGGTACTGTCTACCTTTGAATCGTAATAACCTTCCAAAGTGTTTGCCACAACTTGTAAACATACATCATATATTATATTTCAATTGACTTGCGATATCGATGTATATTCATCATAAAACTGAAATGTTCAAAAACCACTTTAAGGAATGCTCAAATATTATCACAAATAAGCAAAAATTCATCACAACTTTCAAAATAATGCTTAAACCCTAAACATTTTCGGTGATATCGAAAAATTAGACAATTTGAGAAAAATGAATTTTTGGTGAAAAAATCTCTTTTGGTGAAAAGATATAAATTATGAATTTATAAAATACACACGAATAGCTCACGTAAAGCTCGTACACTACTCACAAGTTACTCGAAGGTTACCTTGACTGTATGATAACATTCTGTTTTGATAAAAGTTTTGTTTCAAATAAATAAATAAGTTTCAAATGAAAAATCTCAAATCCAGAAAAAATCTCAATTCCAGAAAATTTATTTGAAAATAAAGTTTTGTTTCAAAGAAATAAATAAACAAGTTTCAAGTACATTTTGATTTAGAAAATAAAGTTTTGTAAGAACCATTTCTCGATTTCAGAAAAATATTCTCGATATCAAAGTTTAACTTCTTGTTCACAGAAATCATACTCAAAATTCATTTACAAGCTTTGAATCTTGACTAAAATTTGGTGAGCAAAATTCAATTTGAAATTGTTGGCGTATCGTGTGATTCCGTTTCGTTTCGTTTTGAGTTATCTTAATTTGTTCTTTATTTTAATTTGTTCTTTGTCAATGAAAACATCAATTATGAAGATTATACAAAAGCATTGTTTGAACAAAAAGAAATTACCAAAGAAGTCAAATCGATTAGAAGTTATGCGTGTACAAATTATAGTATAACACAAAAAAAGAAAGCAATGACTTGTGTAAGAACACACACAGTGAAGCACTACTAACAGGTGTGCTACGCTCGCATATGTCAACCGTGAAACTGTGAAGCTATACACAAAATAGTACGAAGTGATATAGCTTCCGCTGAAAAGAATGTGATGACAGCCCCTAGGAAGTCAGGTGTGGAAATGACAGATGCTAGAATGAACTGTCTGACTACCGAAGTCGATATCGGAGATGGCGCTGATGACAGTGAAGTAGTCATAGTAGTCGAGCCGTATCGGTGATGACTCAGATGACTAGGACACTGTCGGCGTGCCAAATCCAGCACACCACCTCGAGTGAGGTGGGCAGACCAGAATGCATACACTCATACCAATCTCCAGTCCAGACCAGAAAGAACCACAATGATGTCTGCCAGGGCTGAAAACCCCAAAAAGCTGGACAAAGTCCACACGGTCCTGGCAGACCTATCAGCTCCCTGTCTCTAGTGCCACCCCTCCACCGGGGGAATAGTGTACTGCTGTGCCCTGGAGGTCCGCACATCGCGGTGTCTTGCAGCCGGATGCTTCGTCAGGGATATGACAAGGAGTACCCGAAGGCAGGTCCAGGTCACCCCATCACCGTCAGACTTATAGACAAGGGAAGATGTAGGGAGGGTCACAGCTGGTGGAGGCAAAGGCTCTCACGTACGAGACAGGTGCCGGTCACGGGTCCCCGAAGGGTACATACGGTCGTAGGAATCAAGGTACGGCATGCGGCATTCACATAACAGGTCTTGTGCATGCTTGCTAAACCTCTAAGCTAACTGTCAAACTATCAGCTGGTTGTATTCAGTAGATATTTTCAAAACCAAATCATAAAGTACCTGCAACAAAGTACCTGCGAGGCATAATCAGATACAAAACCCAAAACAGGAACAAACAGAGGGTACTCACAGTCAGATCAAGCTGCTGCTTTCTGAGTAGACCTCCATGTCGAAAATCCAAAAGATCTGGCAGCCTGAATAACTGCCTTCTGCATATCCATGTAGCTGTCAAAAAGCATGTTGAAGTAGGGCACAGTGTTCTTGGTGGGAGGAACTGGCTTGGTGTACGGGTCAGCCAGGTTCTTCTCCGAAGGTACCCTCCAGCAAATAATCCAGCCCAGTCTGACGAAGTCTCTGAGCATATGAAATCTGACCAGAACATGTTTGATTTTCTGGGATAAAGGGATGTTCTCAGCAATAGACCTGCATGCATCATTATCCAGTAGAAGAGGAATTGGGAGCTCTTCTAATCTGGGGCAGGTAGCTGAGGCTGGTAGGTACTCTGTGCTCCTCATATTCTGATAGTCCACTGGCTTGCGGTCTGATTCTGAATAGATCTCGAGCTCATCTGTTACTGACTTGCCATCAGGCCTGACACCACCGACTCCTGTACCCGTAGGTGCAGTATAGTCCAGGAGCTTAGTAAGAAGGGTGCCTGGCTGTAATTCAGGGTAACTGAATGCAATATCGGTGGCATCCCGTTCTGCCGCGGTGATTTCGGAATCCAGGCTAGTAGTAGAGGGCGGTTGTCCCTGAATAGGGTGCTGAATGTAACCGAATATTTCTGTCAGCATAAACATGAGAGACACCACCCGCTGAGCCGCAGTAGATGCTGCTACATATTCTGAACCCGTAGATGATGTTTCTGTGATAGTCTGTCTGACTGTACCATATTGTAGAACCATACCACAGAAGAATATAACCATGCCAGAGTATGACCTTGCTGAATTTTCCAAGTCTCTGGCCAAGTCAGCATCGGAGTACACAAAGAGTGTGAGCACACGTGCTGGCCTATCAGGGTAGTAGAAGGCCATCCTGTAGTGTGCCGTGCAATCAAGATACTGTGCAATTCTGATAAGAGCTTTCATCGAGTCCTCTAAGGGACAGGCCACAAACTGTGATAGGTAGATAACAGCATAGTAGATATCTGGCCGTGAGGTGCGGCTGTGCCAGAGCAGAGACCCAAGGATAGAACGATAGGGCTTGACCAGTGTGAGGTCAGGGTCTGCTGGTTTTGTAATCACCAGTTTAGAGTCCATAGGGGTGCGGAAGAGTCTCTCGGGTATGTTATTAGTTGTCATAAGGTCTTTAATCTGCCGTGACTGATTGAGGTAGACTCCCTGATCATCATGCTGTACTGTACTGTCATCTGAAGGATAGCGGATATAGGACCCAGGTGTTTGGTTAAAGGTTGTGCTGAAAGCTGTCCAGAAGGCCCTCTCAAGAGCCGTAGAACAAGCCATACCATACTGGAATATCCCGGTTCAAGATATCAGACAGTCAGTGAACCAATATAGATAAACTCGCATAAGAAATAAACCCTAAGCTAGATATACCCGGAACGGTCACGGAGTCTGGATTCACGGCCATGAATCTGAAATTCCCGGCCGTGAATTCCGAGGAACGGTCTCGAGTCTAGCTACCTGTGACACTCGGTGTGTCACAGCACGGGCTTACGGATCAGTCACAGGTCCAGTGTTGGCTACCTAGGAATCTGTCATAGGGGCCTGCACCGGGACTCCCGGTCAGGGCTGCCTATACAGATTTCAGCATACCAAAGTCATCAACATATACCACACACACAGCCTTAACCGTAGGCGTGTAAATGAAATAGATACAGGCATCATGTGTAGACTGTGTGAATGAGTGTCCCATGTACTGGAAACTGAGCATAAGCTGTTTAATCATCCTCTGCCATGATGCACCGGCAATCTTGAGACCATATAGTGCATATGATAGTAATGCATAGCTGTATCCCTTAAAAGAATAGCCAGAAGGAAACTGGATCCACACAGGGAACTCAAGCTTAGCATGCATAAAGGCCTGAGACACATCCAGATGTGACACCACCAGCTGAAATAGAGCTGCAAATATGAATAGCAGTCTGAAAGCTGATATTTCTGGGGTAGCCGATGAAGTCTCCCAAGGGAGATAGCCGGTAGTTCTGCTGCCGTCACCAGCCATACGGGCCTCAAATATCTGATAGGGTTTGCCTGCTCCAGTAGGGTCGGGTTTGAGCGGCATAGACAGTACAAAAGAAAAAGAAAAGAAAAAGAAAAAGGACTCAATTATAACGTTGAGTGGGCTTTTATAGGGCGCCGTCCCTTTTAGCCTATTACCACTATTAAGTTCTCTCCTATTCAAGCTGCACACTTTTGCAAAGCAAGGAACTCGGTCTGAAAAGATGTGTTGAGGCCCCAAACCCTGAAGCTAACGGCAGAGCTAAACAGTTACCCGCTCCGCAGTGGCACAGGATTATTGTTCTAATGCGGTGCAGGAACTTTAAACAGACAGGGGCTTTATCAGCACTACACTTGAGGAATAGGCTTGCAAGTGGTGGCTAGGCTCTGTGGGATCCTAAGCAGTCCTCGACCGATCGGGTTCTTAGGATTATGGGTAAGCCGTCCCCCGCGGTCCCACGGGTCCTCTGGATCCTCTCACCGCAAATACAGCACAATACAGCCGCTGGAAAAACCTTCGTGGGAAAAGCGGCGCGATCGAGATGCTGGCACAATATTGTCTTGAGATTGGCAAAGCGTGAGTTCCGATGTGAGCTTGTCGCGATGCTCTGTCTACAGTAAACATTGTGGCTGATTATAGTGTCTCCACTGCTTGGCACCATATTGTCCTAGGATTAGCAAAGCTTGAAGTCTCGCAAACGACATACTGTCTCTGACTTCAGTTACAGGAGGGAGTTGCCCCACCCAGTTAAGCAGTCGCCTGATCAGTGGATCGAGTTAAGCGGACTCGCCACGATGCCCTTTCCACAGCAAGTAAGGTGTCTGATTCAAGTATCTCTACTGTGGCAAAATTATCGGTCGTATACTGAGAACATGGATCGCCCCTCAGGGCTGAGTGACGTCGAACGCTGCAGGGATCCCGACGCCTGCTTCTCAATAGCAGGCACTGACTCTGAGCGTTTGCTGTGTGTCTCTCTTCTCCATGTAAGCGATTTTCTTGCCTTGGGATTCTTGCGATCCCCTTTGTCACCAGTGCTGCCCTTCGCTCTTTTCGTTCCTGTGGACAAAGGTCCTAAGGCCACAAAGGATGAAGTGGCGGCTGGTGTCACTGGTTCTCCTGTGTCTGTTGGAGATGCGCAAGTCTCTACCAAAGTATCTGAGCTCTGATTTTTCGAGGGTTTCGTCACGCGAGATGTTGGAACGTCTGTTGGCTCAGTGTCTCTCTTATCAGACTGTGTGACTCTGCGTGATTCCCGAAGATTTTTGCGCCTCAGCGTTCTCGCACTAGGGCCCTTTCTAGTATCCTTGGTTCCCAGATGCGCTGCGCACTCAGATTCATGACTTTCCTTGTTCGAGATCAAAGCGCGCCTTGCTGTGGTTACTGTGGCGCGCGCCTTTGTATCCAGCAGCTGTACAGCTTCGAGTAGATTTCTTGTGACAACCTGTGAGTCGGAAAGCTGAGAGAGGGATTGCGAACCAGCTGCCCCCTGCGAGAGCGCGGTAAAATTCCCTTTCGCCAAACTCAACGTGCGTAGTGCTGCTGTGGCACAGCTCACAACTTGTCGTAGGTGGATTTCCACGCTCACAAGAAGCGGATCAGACGGCTGTTTTTTGCGACCGGATTTTGCCATACTGATGAGCCTCTACTCGTCTCGAAACGCGTGTCAAAATACTCCTCAGAAATACAGTAATAATACCATACAAAGGAAAAAATTGCCACTCATTATCATAAAAATTATCGCGATAATAAAATCAAAAGGCGGCTGGCATTTTTTCAGAGAGGTGCGTGCGTTTGACCGGTCGACGGAGAGGATGTAGACAGTACAAATAGTGTAGTAAGGTACTGTGCATCTGCTGGAGGTGTCCCTAACTTAAGCTTCTCCTGATTAACCATATCACCAACCTCCTGATCCATAGCCTTTAGCCAGTCACCAGACTGCGGTGAAGATAGGGCTTGTTTGACACCGTGAGGTAACTTAAGCTCCGGTGCCGAGGCCTCAAGCATATGAAGGATAGTAGAGGTAGGGGCATCAGTGAGGAACTGCTCCATGCTGCTGAAACTGCCAAACATATATTCTGCTCTGAGGTCACTGCTGAAGCTGTCAGAGAAGGGCAGGTAGGCCGCTGAATGGGTAGACAAGAATATGATTAGCTTGGCTGGCAGATCAATGTGCCAGCCAGCCGGCTCGTCGGGGCAGGGCTCCAGGATAACACCGTAGGGCTTCCTGTTGCCTCTGTGGGTGGATATGAGAATAGCACTGTAGACAGGTGCCCTGATTGATTGACGGGCTTTCACAATAGTCCAGATAGGGCAGTGTTCATTAATTGCCATTGAGCTTTCTGTAGCAGTCCAGATTGTGTAATAGGTCCCGATAGTGCTGACCATCTGCTGTCTGTGATACATATCTGACTGTCATACCGTAGTCCAGGTAACTGTGCCATTTGTCTGAATAAGTTGAACACATGCATGTGACTCCTCCCCGTCAAAGAAAGAACCAATACCATGAATCCTCGAGCCTGCTGTATCAAAGCTGTCACTGAAAGGCTGAGGTCTGTCATAAGATGCATCAAACTCCCGCTCTGCCTGATGCGGGTCCGGAAAGGAGCCCAAGATCTCTCCCATGTCCTGATGATTATGAATCCAGTGAGGCTTGCCGACATAGTGTATTATGTTTGTCTCCGTATCCAAGATCTTATAAGCCAGAGAGCTGACTGATACACCAACAAGACGGCCTGACCAGGCTGTCATCTGAGACTTCTTGGACATGCCTGGCTGTCTGGAGTTCCTCTGCTGCTGAGACATAATGACATAGCAATTCTGGCCGAAAGCTTTCAGTTTAGCATAGCCATAGTGGTAGCCTCTGATATGATGAAATGGTGTAGTAGGGATGTTCTTATGAGTTGAGAGGTTCCATATGAAGTCAGCATGGGTAGCAGCCAAAGGCCAGTAGTCCTCGGGCATGCCAGCCACCAGAAGTAATGCCTTAGCCATGTCTGATATCTTGCCAATGGCATTCTCTGCATGAGGGTTGTCTTTATGTACCGCAGGTGATGATTTCTGATGCAGTATACGATGCTTCTGGTAGAAAGCAACACACTGAGGATCACCCATCTCTGGAGCACAGTCTGTACGGAGTGTAATGGAATGTGGTGCATAACCCATTGCATGTAAGCTGCCGTAGAAATGAACCAGGCAGGTATAGTATTCTGATTTCTGTACGAAGATATAGACAAATATGAATCTGCTGACATAGTCAATGAACTGACATCGGTACAGGTTGCCGTTGTAGCCAGCTGGTGTAATAGGTCCGGTCATGTCAGCAGCCCACTTCTGGCCGGGCTGGATGGTAGCTGATCTCAACTGGTCATGGTGGCCGCAGGGCTTCTGTTTTAGCTTACACATACAGCATACTGCACAAAACTGAGAGCAGGTCGGCATGGCTGCTATAGCTCGCCTAGATAGCAGAGGCCGACCGCGCGAGCTGAATGCCAGGTAGGTCGTAGAGCCTGAGCAGACTGCCCGTAGAGCCGTGACCCATGACTGCATGGAACTCCACAAAGGGACTGACCCGAACAGGAGTGTTCCTGTTCCTGAACAGGATACAGATCTCAAAGGGAGTGCCATCAATGAATACTCTGTCAGGTCCGCCATCTGAGCCAGCCGGTGTCAGTAGGTGACTAGATGCATAGGTATGCTTCCGTGAGAAACTGAAGATCTTCTTACTGCCTTTAGGGTAGATATGCAGTACTTCCATAGTACATGTCTTATGCCATATCTGGTGTTGGGGCATATATGGGACAATCCAGAAGTAGGTGGTGTTATGCGGGTCAAGAGGAAAGTCATGGTTGCCCTTAGTAAACATTCTGTCAATCATACTGATACTGAAGGGAATATTGCCGTAGAAGAACTGTCTCGTCCACTGTTTACTGTGACAAACATCTGATATAGACCAATGTTCAAGAGCTGGGTGGTTGTTACCCTCGCCAACAGGCAGAGAGTCGCCATACATAGATACATCAAAAGCTGGGGTACCAAGTTTAGCTGCAGCTGTAGGAGAGCCGTGAGTAGTAGCCCATTTAGTGTACTCACTATTACTCCACTGCCAGTCTACACTTTAGCTTAAGCCATTTCACCACGGGTCCCTCTGCTCCCTCAAGGCCTATGGAAGGTCCCTCGGGACTCCCTTTTCCCCGGACATGCTTACTCCCGGGCTACAACCTTCCAAGGTTACCCGTTGTTGTCCCCCTCCTTTCCTTCTAGTTCCAAAGGAGACTGCTCCATGCCCAGCGTAGTCCAGGGTTACTGGTGACAGACTGCGCAGCCACTTGCCTCCTAGCACCACATCCACCTGAATTCCTAAGGGTAGCACCCGCAACGCCATCTGCTTCTCAATGTAGTCCTTGCCTGCCCGGGTGTGTGCTTTGAACTTTGTATATGTTATCTTATGAGCGCGCTTTGGCATGAGCGCGCCAGGCGCGCTCATGATCATCACAAGCGCGCCGATTAGCGCGCTTGTGCTAAACTGTTTCTGGCACAAGCGCGCCAGGCGCGCTCATGCTAAAAATCGGCGCTCATATGCGCGCGGCGCGCTCATAGCGTAACATATATGCCATTATTCCTGCTGACTTAATAGAACCATCAGCCAACGTCACTCTCATCGGGGCACTGGCTTGCGTAGCCAGCTGACACCTTTGCACTGCTGCTTCAGAAATGAAATTATCTGAGGCCCCTGAATCCACCAATACCTTTACCAAATGCTTCCCCAGGTAGGCATAGAACACCAGTAGCAGTGGTCCTTCAGTATCCCCTATTGTTGCCAGCGTGCCTGTCCGGGGCGCGCCAGATCGTGCCTCCCATCGCACCTGACCATCCACACTTATATGTTTACACTTTCGCACTTCCACAGCCTCTTCTTCTAGCTTCGCGGCTGGCTGTATATTGTCTGCGTTAGTGCTGGAGGTGGGCGATAGAGACTCGTTCTCCTCTTCTGGGTCCTCTGCAGCCTCTTCTTGGCCGCGGTGAGGCGCGTATTATAACGTCGTCTTGGAGGTGACGATAGAGACTCGTTCTCCTCTTAGGGTCCTCTGCCCGGCCTCTTCTTCTACTTCGCGGCTATGCGTATTATCTGCGTCAGTGCTGGAGGTGGACGATAGAGACTCGTTCTCCTCTTCTGGGTCCTCTGCAGCCTCTTCTTCTAGCTTCGCGGCTGGCTGCGTATCGCCTGCTGAGATTGAGCAAGCAGAGATAGAAGCATTTGCAATAATAGCAAGAACTGGTGCTACTGGTGCCTCCGGGTCCTCAGAAATAGACATGCTCGCAGAGGCCCACCTTCCCTCGCCTCGGGTCACCCTATCAAGTTCTGCTGCAGCAGTGATGCTATTGGTGAAGGAGGTAGGTGGTACCGGTTTACCTTCCCTTCCCAGGTCTTCTGCGGCCTCTTCTTCTAGCTTCGCGGCCGGCCGCATTGACCTTTTTCTAGGGAATGCTGCGTCTGACGCTGTTCGCCCCGTGGCGCCCGTGCTGGTGCTGTTGTGCTGAACTGCTGTACGGCGTCCCACTGTGGCTGAACATATTGCCCCTCCTGCTCTTTGAATCGCGGTCAGTGTGCGCGACCATACCGATGGTGATGGAACAATATCTGGAGAGTGATAAATACTTGGCGCGCGTCTCCAGTGTCTGTACGCCCCCTGGATTGTGCGCGCGGCATTCTGTTGTCGTAGCTGCTGTCGTGCCCGCGCACGCTGCATTCCTATCGACTTCCAGCGTCCCCTCTGCACCCTTGCGCGGGGCCCACACTCCTGGCGTATTGCCTGCTGCTGCTCTTTGGGGGAGAGTTCCGCCCAGAATATTGTGCCCTCGTGTCCTTTAAGGATAGCGCGGTTCAGGTCGCGTCGTCGCTTCTGATGCATTTCATGAGCTCCCGTGGTGCCGGAAACATGTGCGCTCCACTTCCTAGGTAGAACCCAGGGCTCAGCCCCATATTATCGATCACTCTCATAGCCGTCTGATGGGTGCCGTGGGGGGCAGATAGATTCGGTAGGGCATGTCCATTGGGAGGCTGTGGTCCAGGTACCCATAGAGTGTCGCCCTCTTTGGTGACTGCCATTACCCGCGCCTCTATCCATCCCTGCCCTCCAGCCGGATTGCCAGGTGGATCTGGATCGCCAGATGGGTCCAGTTCACCGGTTGGGTCTGGATCATCAGATGGGTCTGGGTCGCCGTCGGGATCTGGATCATCAGGTGGGTCTGGGTCGCCGTCGGGATCTGGATCATCAAGGGGGTCAGAATTGCCAGTGGGATCTGGATTAACAGCGGGGTCCGGATCATCGGGGGGATCCGGATTACTGATAGGGTCAGAAGTCCCGGAAGGATTTGGTGCGCCGATTGCTCGGAAGCCACTAGGATGGTGTGCGCCATTACGCGAAGTCGCACTACTATATGCTGGACTTCGGGTTTAGGCTTAGTTATTATGGGCTCTGACTAGCCCCTAGCCTGACCCTGCTTCCGTATCGTGTCCGTGACATCCTAGCACTGTACTGTACAGTAGTACAGTACAGTAGTACAGTCTTGTTTCACTGTCTGGCTTTCCGAGAGCATAAAGCCTCGGCCAGACACTGTTTATGGGTTATCTGTTTGATTCTCAGCGAGCTTAGCCGGACAGCGGATCTGTCTTCCTCGCAGGTTATGGCCCGCACCGGCTTTCCGGTGATTCTGATGATGGCACAGCGCCTTGCTGTTGCCATGTTCGGCTAAGCAGGACGTAGGAGGGGTTGAGCGCCCACTTGGGCGGTGGTGTATTGTTCTCGCGGTATGGCCTTTTAGCATGGCAGTGATGGCGGCACGCGTTGTGCTCGCCTTCGCTGCGCAGGAGATCAGCAGTTTGTGACGGATTGTTTTTTTTTTACAGCAGCATCGTCGCAGCGAGGGTTGATCTGCATCGTGCGCCACTGGCCCTGGCGAGGTCGCTCCACACGTTGTACATTTTGGCCGCTCTCATTCTTCCGCTCACGACCTGTAATTTTCAATCTGTTCTGCTGAGACTTCTACGGAGTATCTGGCCGCTGTGACAATTCTTACACCACCACCCTGCTTAGCTCAACCTTTCCACTGTCTCTCCATCATGGTTGCTACAGCAAATAGAATGACGCGGTCTCGCGTCCGTAGATTAGAGACGATTTTTGATGATGTGGGTGCGCAGCACGCTGCGACATCACACACACCGCAGCTGCCAGCTCCGACCACCGCAGCTGCGAGGGAAAATCTTGAGAGGTGTCAGCAGCTGGCACGAGACAATTTCGACAGGAAAGTGGCAAAGATCGTTGCCACGAAAATTCTCGGAGACAAATCGGACCGCTTCGCTGGAACAGAGGCCGACGCAGTCGACATTTTTTCACAAATCATGCATGAGCTTCGCGCACAGTTTCTTCTCCAGTCACAGGCATTCGCTCCCCTGTTTGACTTGGCCAACGCGACTGTTGAGGCTAGGCATGAGGCGAATGAATTGCTGCTTTCGGCTCTGACGTTTCTGGCTCGACCTGGCTCGCCTGCTCGTGACTGGCTTGAGGCCTCTGGGTCTGACGTTCCTGGAGATGGCAAGCGTGCTGCCCTTGAGGTGGTACGCATGCTCCAGGAACGCTCAGAGCCCTTTGACTCTTTTGAGTCGCTGCTGGCGGTTCGCATCCCCAGCAGCGGAGATCCTGACCGTCGCATCCGTGAGTTCAATGGCCTGTTGCGGGACGTTCAGCGTTCCCACAACTTGCCAGAGGACGCGGTAAAGCGGCAGTTTCTCAAGGCTCTCGGCAATTCGGCTTTGTACCGTGATTTGGCTAACTCTCTGGCTCGAGCTGACCAGCGGCAGGGCGTGTCTCTTTTGACTATTCAGGCTCGTGTGCGGGAGCAGTTCCGCCACGGCCCGAAAGTCTCTGACACTCCTGTCTCTGCTCTGTCATTCGGCGAAGGCGCGTCTGGCCTGGCTGCGGCGTTGTCCAGTCCGCAGAAGCAGCTGGAGCGCATGCAGCAGGACATTCGTGACCTGAAGCGGCAGAAGCGGTTGATGAATTTGTTGCGGACCTTTCAAGTTTGAACATGAAATACCATTCCTTGATTGGCCACCTGCTACTTCTGCCTCATGGATGAATTCGTTGCGGACCATTCCAAGTTTGAACATGAAATACCATTCCAAGTTTGAACATGAAATACCATTCCTTGATTGGTCACCTGCTACTTCTGCCTCATTGATGAATTTGTTGCGGACCATTCCAAGTTTGAACATGAAATACCATTCCAAGTTTGAACATGAAATACCATTCCAAGTTTAAACATTAAATACCATTCCAAGTTTGAACATGAAATACCATTCCAAGTTTGAACATGAAATACCATTCCAAGTTTGAACACGAAATACCATTCCTTGATTGGCCACCTGCTACTTCTGCCTCATTGATGAATTTGATGGTAGCACGATTCGCTATGCTATATGGTGTGCAATGCTTATGCCGAATAGGTGGGCATGGCACAATCTCCTTCTCGTCTCCATGGCGTGCAGGGTCTGCGTTGAATCTATGTTCATGGTAGATTCCATGTCCGATCTACATCTCTTGACAACTCTATGTAGGTACTAAGTCGCGCGACATATGTAATCTTGACATGCGAATAAAACGAGTGGCGGAGATTTGACGTCACTGTAAACCTTCCCCAAAATTACCTTGAATCTACACCAACTTTGATAAATGTGCCCCAACTATTGCCAGAATGTGATCTCTGAAGGCTCTCGCCACCGTGAATTGATGGTTTTAAAACTGTCCTAAGGCTTCGGTACCAGTCGATAGAGATGACTTGTAGCTAGAATACCGACTTTCCATTCCCCACTTCACATGATAGGTCCATCACAGCGGCAACCTTGAGTCTATAGTCGGTGTGTCAACCACTCGAGGACCGACTGGCAACTGGTGAATGGAGCAATGATATCGAGAGGTGGTGCGATTAAACGTAGGGCGTGGCGGATTCTATACACTCATGCAGACATGCTCCGCATCACATTTGTCTCTTCCGAGACTGCCGTATTTGCTACCTGCTGACTAGGAGAGGCACCTCCACCATCATTTGAAGCGGCGTGGCAGGTCGACATCATCCTGTTCCTTGATTTGTCGGTGTCTTCCTTGAGCATTTCGACGGAGCTCTCCTCATCTCCTCCCAGCTCTCCCTTTACCTCCATCTCCACCATCTCGAAAGCATCTTCATCGTCCAAGTGTGCCAAGGGATTGTTGTACTCCGTGTATGAACCCTCTGCTGATGGGACATCGCTGGAGCGGACCTCCTTTTGAGGGCCAGGTTGTTTTATGCGGCCTTCGGGATTCGCGGCCGACTGCTCGGCCTCCTTCATCAGCTCCGGCATCTGCACTCTGTACTCTGCAGCTGAACTTGCTACGCTGGGCACTGTGGTATCCATGGTGGCGGCTCCACCTCCCCCGCTCTGCATGTAGGTCTGGGCTTCGACGGTGAACACCAGAATGGAGGACAGCATGCGCTTGGTGATGCCGTAGCAGATGGCGAGCACGGTGGCCACAAAGGAGACGGTAGCGGTGCCGCTCCAGGTGCCGGTGAGGGAATTGGCGAACACGAGGATGACCGCTTGGGGGACGTCCTCCAAGAGGTTCGTCACAAGGCCGAGCATCTGCACTCGCGTCTGTTGCTGGGGCGGGAGCTTGGCGTTGAGGAAGGGCAGCGTGTGAGAACTCACGACAGTGAACACCTCCACGTTGGTGAAGGCAAGGAAGAAGATCAAGGCGGCGATAGAGGTGTTAGCTGCGACCCACTCGTGCATCTCCTGGTTGGTGCGCATCTCGTGGACGAGGAAGTGCGTCATCACCGCGGCGTTGGCGAGCATGGAGAGCACGAGGAAGATCACCGCGGCGTAGTAGCACCCTCGGATCTCCTCAGCGCCCTCACTGAGGTCCGTGTGGATGTAGAGGATGTCGGAGATGATGTCAACCAATGCCAGTAGTGTGATGAATAGCGCTAGGTGGTTGGTGCCTGCCCGGTAACGGTCAGCGACCTTGCACGCTACCCACAGGAAAAGTCCACCGCCAAAGACCCCCCCAATGTTGCCCCACGCAATACGCTTCGGAGGTGTGCGCGGGGGAGGGTGCGGAGGGAGGATGCGGGAGGGTGCGGGAGAGTGCGGGAGGAGGTTCGAGGAGGATGCAGAGGAGGATTCGGAGGAGGATGTGGAGGTGAGGGGGAGGGTGGGGGTAGGGCGTATGTTGTGGATTCGTCGATATGGGAGGTGGTGATGTCACTTGCGGAGACATCGGGGTAGCTAGCGAAGTATGAGGAGGAGGCAAAGAGGATGGAGGGCTGCGTGGTGAGGGTGGCAAGTAAGGTGCCGCAGGAGGAGGTGGAGCCGAGATCACAGTCAAAGGCCGCGCTGGTGGCCACCTCGGGCGGGTAGATCACCTTTGTGGCCACCTGTACGCTACCGGGGGAAGCCCGCAAAAACTGCACTACCTCATCATCCCCGAGCACGCCGCTGTGCAGCGCCTCGACGTACTCAGCGCGGAAAGACGGGACGTCAGCAAGGTACTCCGCGTACTTCAAGTCATGGAAGACGATTGTGAAACCCACGACAAAGCTTTCCGGGTCCTGGGCAAGTGGCGGGGGTGAGGGCGAGGGGCACGGTGGCGGCAGCGGATGCGGTGGGGACGGTGGTGGCAACGGAGAGGATGGCAGAGGGGGCGGAGAGAATGGAGGCGGAGGAGGGACGGGTGGTGGGGCATCAAGTATGATAATCAGGCCTTGCAGCACGGAGGAGAGTGATGTTGAGTTCACAGTCTCAGTGAACGTGACAGTGCCGGAGACGTTGTAGGTTCCAGGCAGGAAGCCGCATAGGTCGACATAGCAGCCGGAGTCACTGCACACGTCGTCGCCCTCAAAGTCCCAGGAGAGGTTCAAGGGACCGAACGCGCTGACGTGGATGTGCTGCACATCGGCGACGGTGTCCTCCTCGAAGTGGCGCACGCAGGTGGCCTCCGGGGAGCCCTGGTAGTACGCGGAGACTGGCTCCCCTGAGCCGATGGCCACGGTCGGGGGTGGGGGTGACGGGAGAGGAGGTGAAGGTGAAGGAGGTGGCGGGCGAGAGGATTAGGGGGGTGGAGGGAGGCGAGGGCTGCAGGTATCGCGGTGGATA
>LGRX02012309.1:0-13471 GCA_001247695.2 Cymbomonas tetramitiformis
ACTATCAGACAAAATCAGACGACGGGGAGAATCATTAGGGTTTATCAATCAGGACATCGCATGTAACCATAAATACGGTCCGTAACTATTTCTCTTTTTTTTTTTTTAATTTCGGATATTCGGAAGGCCTAAACCCTAAAACCCTAAATACAAAAACCCTAGAACCCTAAACATGGGAACCCTAAAACCCTACATCGTGAAACCCTAAAACCCAAAACGCATCAAACCCTAAAACCCTAAGCCGCGAAACCATTAAACCCTAAATGTCATGCAAACCATAAAACCCTAATATATATTAAACCATAACCGATGAAGGCCCTTTTTTCCATTTTATTTTATAATATCTTTATTATTATGTAATATATGTTTTCATTATGAAATTTTGAGATTTTGACTCAAAAAAACCCTAAATAAATTATCGATGGATGTATAAAGCCTAATGGTATCATTTGGTGCCACGTGCTAATGCGTACATTGCCCAAAACGCCTTCGGGGAGTCTTAATTTTGCCCAAAACACCCCCTGCACAAGCCCGTATGAATATCGGGGACCATTTTTCAGATGCGTTCAGACATTTCAGACGTTTCAGATCAGATCAGACGTTTCAGATCTGAATTCAGATCTGAAATCATCTGATTGCCAACCTTGGCATATTCTGCTAAAGTGTCTTGGACCTATGGTGCCTTCATAAGTCTCAAAAGAACGAACACACTGCACCGCGACCATCATTTTATACTTCCAACATGCTGGTTTGGGTAAAATGAAATTTCGTCGCGTCGCGTAACTTTTGATCGCAACGATTTGATTGGTTGGAAAACTGTAAAACGCTACGCAAAGGTTACGCAAGAGCGTCGCGTCGCGGAGATGTTTGGACAAACATCTTTTGCGTAACACGCTACGCAGAGATGTTTTGTTCAACATTTACGCGACGCGGCGCTCTTGCGTCGCCTTTTTTGGTTCCACGTAGGCAAAATTAGAAAATTGTTCGTCAGATCAAATCGGAGATAAAATAAATGGACGCTCCTTGGATATGCGACGCAAGTGCACGCTCCACGTAGGCCATGCGACATTCCCCACGTAGGCAATGCGACACTTTGTAGGTCAAACGTTTTGCTGGAATCTGCATAGGGAGCCCTGACTGGGAGTCCCTATGACAGACCCCTAGGCCAACACTGGACTGCTGACTGATCTGTAGGCTCGTGTTGTGACACACGCTGTGTCACAGGTAGGCTAGACTCCGTTACCGTTGCGAGACCGTTCGGGGTATATCTAGCTTAGGGTTTATATTATTAAGGGAGTTTATCCAGACACAATTCGAGACCCTCTGATATCTAGTGAACTAGGATATTCCGGTAGGTCGTGGCCCCATCCACGCTATATTCCACATTGCTTTTGGCCATGATTGGCTAAAACGGCCGCTTTGGTAGGTGGTGCGCACCGGCGCGTTTGGGTGCGCGTGGGAAGTTTGGGATGAGCAGCTTTTGAGTATTTGATCGGCGGCTATGGGGGTTCGACCTGGATCGGACTTTGTCGACGCAATGTCCTTGTACGGTTTTCTCTTTGCCTTGATCCAACAATCTACCGTTTCTTGGGCTGGTGACTGCAGCACCTTCGACCTCGACTTCGTCTTCCAGTGCCCCTCGCTGCCATGGTTTTACCGCTCTTCGCATGGCTGTTTACTCGCATTCTCCCCACGCCGCTACCCTTACGCGCCCCAGCGTACCACCTCCCATCAGGCTCTCTACGTGATGGTTTCTACGAGATCCAAAAGGTCCCTTATGAGGGACTCCGACATCGATGCCTCTCTGAGGCTGACCGACGCGGTGCGCAACACGCCGACGGTCAAAACCCCGACTTTTGCGTATCCCGCACCTACTTCCAACGAGGACGCCGACGTTGCCACCAGGAAGTATTTGCAGGAGCAGTCCAAGCTCGTTGACGAGATCTACAAGCAGCGGCTGCATCGGTCTTGGGCCAAGGGTATCCGCGAGGATATCCTTCGGGGGACAAGAAGCATTATTTCAGCGGCACGGCTGACGCGAACCTGCTGTCCGACTGCTATTCCACCTCGTCTCCACCGGCGGGAGCAGAGGCGGCAGGGCCTCTATATGGCTCCGGTGCCGTGGCATCCCGGGCCGCCGCCGCCTGCCGTGTTATTTGAGGACGGTCCTCCGCTGTCGCCGGCATCGTCTTCAGATGACGAGGCCCCACCGTCGGGCAGCACTTGGCAGCACCCCGGTGCGGTGCAGCCTCCCGTGATCGACGAATCGACAACACCGACTCCGTCAAATTCTCTGGCGAATGATTTTTCAGTGATCGACACCTTACACTTTGGCCGCCCCGTATTGCTCCGCCGTGCTACTGCGGGCTACTACGGTGAACGATGTGGTGAAGGTGCTCCTCTGAACTTTGACCCCGAGTAGATCTCTTCTGGCTCTGGCAGTGCACCACTTTCTGGTGGTGTACTGAGATGTACTTTGACCTCAACACGGTCTTCAATATGGTTTGATTTACTTTGACACCTTTATATTCTTCAATCTGACTTGCTGGTGCAGACTTTTTCAGTAGTTTAGCAGGACACTCAATTGCCTGTATGCTTTTGCTCTTGTACTAGCTAGAGGGTTCCAATTTGTGTATCAGAATGGCACAGTTGGATTAGCAGTTAGGACCTGTCACCCTAGCTCCTGCCCTAACAACTTACACTTCTGACTCTCCTAGCCAGTCACCACCCACAGTGCTGGGGTGGTGTGCTGGAATCTGTATAGGCAGCCCTGACTGGGAGTCCCGGTGCAGGCCCCTATGACAGACCCCTAGGCCAACACTGGACTGCTGACTGATCTGTAGGCTCGTGCTGTGACATACGCTGTGTCACAGGTAGGCTAGACTCCGTTACCGTTGCGAGACCGTTCGGGGTATATCTAGCTTAGGGTTTATATTATTAAGGGAGTTTATCCAGACACAGTTCGAGATATCTAGTGAACTAGGATATTCCGGTACGTTTGACCTAATTAACACTGTGAAAACCTAGTGCAGCAGGGTAGATTAGTGAAGAAATTGAAGTATTCGCGATATATTAGAAGGAAATAATGTTTACTAGAAGGTATCATGAACGATAGGAAGCATCCCCGCACATATTCGGTGACGTGGAAGCAGATCTCGAATTCTCCGCTTCGTCGGTGTGGCGGAAGCGGGAATGGCGGAAGCGGGAAACCGCATCCGCAAAACGGCATTCCCTTCGGTATCCCGCCGAAGGGAAAGCTAAAAAATACTAATAGCAACAACTGAAACATATTTTCAACGTTGTATGTGCGCATATGTGTTTCATTTGGTCATTTGGTTCACCCGCTTCGAGCCCCGCGGCGGAAACGTGGACGGGGTTGACATCCGCGTTTCCGTTAAAGGTGGCAGTGCACTGTCAGATGCTCAGAATTGATTTCGTATGTTCATATGATATGCCTGATATGTTCATGCTGTGCAGTATGAGTCGCTGCTGGGCGTGAGTCGAGATGGCTGGCTCGAATCACGCCCATTACCCCCCCTCACAAGAGTCGTCCAGCATCCAGAATCCTGGACGAATCTTGCGCGCAAAAAAAACGTGTTGTTCCTAACACTTATTAGAATTCATATGCAAAGTAATGTTGTGTTTGGTATACGTTAGCATCCCGAAAACAACAGCCGCTGGATAGCGACTTACGGGGCACTGTCAATTTCAACACTGCATTCACGTTTAAGCTTGCGTGCAATTGTTTTGCCGTTGCCACGACGACACCATCCAGACGCCACGTAGACGATAAATGTCGGGCAGCATGACGGGAAGTGTCGAATTATTCATCCTTAAATCTGGTCAGACGCGACGCGACGCGACGCGACGCGACGCGACGGCCGTAATCTCCAAACCAGATTTAAGGACGGGCCTCAACGTTCCTCCGCCTCATGGGGCGAACGGTGTTGTGACTGCTGTGATACACGCAGGGATTTCCAAAGTGCTTGGCTACTTTTATTTTTCAGTTCGCTTATCATAATGTGTGAGCTTACGATACTATGTGCGCGCAGGTCATGTCGCAGGTATCCGATGGCGAGGAGGGACGCGCGCTCTTGAGATGTGGAAGTCGAGGTTGGCGTATGCCAACCTTGCTTGGGATGAAACCCAACCATATCGAACGTATCGTATTAAGATATACATATTTTACGTTTGCATCCTTGGCATCTATGCAAAGTTTGAGGAGCATTGAGTGGGCATAAGTCTTATGGCTACTGCCCCGGGGTCCTTATCATAGGACCCAAATTGCGTTGGGTCCTTTCACAAGGACCACTTTTTCACGATTTTTTTAAAGCATCTTCTTGAGATAAATTGAGGCAACCACCAATAAGGTAGACTAATTATGACCCAAACTAACTTATCCTATGGCTGCTTGGCATATATCCGATGTGGCGTGCGTCTATTGGTAGCATAACTGCTAGTAACCCTGAAATTTTCAACGTTGTAGTTTTTCAAATGTTTGAAAACGAGGTATGTAGCTCTTGATTTTTTCACAAACGGAATTTTGAAGCACACGGCGCCGACGCTATGCAATATTGGTGGCACATACCATGGCCGATGATCGGTGGATGTTTGTGCCCGGTGGCATCCCATTTCACGCCGTTATAGGTGTCACAATCCACATATCCCGCCATTTCCTAGGCAAATATTAGGAAATATATGGGCTAATTTTGGCATGGAACAATGTCGGAGATGTGACATTGACTGCGCACATGACGCCTGCAAGCTATCGCCGCATTGCAGTCTTCATATATACACACTAACGTAATTTTTAAGCCCTCTATATACCCAGAATGGACCATAACATGGTGCATATGCACAGTCATACAAGACGAAAGGCGACATTTTGGGCAGTCGATTTAGTGTAATTTTTAAGTTGGGTCATTTTTGCTGCTTCAACCGATATTTTGAGGGTCAAGATGACCTCGGATGAAAGTTTTGACAAGACACTGCAGAAAGAGCAGCTCGAGAACTTGATAACATAGGTCCTGCAATTTTCATAGCACCTTCGAGCAATTAAAAAAATGGGTCCTTGTGATTGGACCCGCCATTTTAATTATTTTTGAGGGGAAACACATATCCAAAGTAACCGCCGCAACCAAGGACATAAATGCAATCACTATGCATTCTCACTTAAAAATAAATTAATTGGGCTCATAAATACTCGACGAAAGCGGTCAAACTATAACTATATTCAATTATTATGCATGGTACGAGCATTATGCGTGGGTCCTTGTGATAGGACCCAAGCTCGGGGCGGTAGCCACTTAGGCTGTTTTGGTTTTTGGTTCATGGCACATTCGTGACCTCTTGGGGTGTGGAAGTTTAGGTTGGTTTATAACCAACCTTGCTTGGGATGAAACCCAACCACATCGGATTATCTTATCGCACCTATCGTAGTTAAGTAATATATGTTACAAGTTTGAAGGGCTTTCGAGAACGTTAAGGAGATGGCTGATTTTGTTTTTTGGGGTCGTAAACTCGTAATACATCAAGGAAAACAAAATCAGCCTACGAACTTGTCCTAACCGTTTGAGGCTCAAACCTTACAGGTTCATTGAGAAAAATGGAAATCATTTTTGCGATGTCTGCCCTTGCCTAAAATGCTAATTTCTGGTTGGTCCAACTCGGATGACACGTCTGCGGACTGCGGCAAGCGCCTCCGGCACAATCCAGAGCATATAGTCTGACGTGGCAGCTATAACTACCTCTTGGCAAGCCGTGCTATATAATTTTATACAGGAAATAAAAAGCAAAATATAACAATATAAAAATGAAAATATACAAAATAGAATTTTCGAATTTCGAATATAATAAAATAATTTATTTGAGAAAATATCCTGAGGAGCATAAATGTTAATGTCGTGTTCCAGCTCAGCTCCCCTGCCTCGCCCGCGCCCCGGCGACCCCCGCGGCTCTCCGGGGCGGCCCACCGAGACGCCTATCGCTGCTCCACGACTGCCTCTGTTCCATCCATCTCTATTAAAGCATTCGTGGCAGGTTGCGGTTGGCAGCTTTTTGGGGCATTTGTGAGATATATAGCGCTGACTATATATTGAGGTGGTGAAACACAGAATGCTTACACTTCAGATAACATAAGAAGTCCCCTTAGATTGAGTGTACCTCGGCTTAAGCCGGAAACCCTAAACCTGTGACAGCCGTACTGTACCGAGTACTAGCTAGTATAGACAGAGGACTGTGACACACACGGGGTGTCACATCCAGCACACCACCCTGTGGCTACTACCCAATGGTCCTTACGGTAGGTGGCTACTGCCCCGGGGTCCTTATCATAGGACCCAAATTGCGTTGGGTCCTTTCACAAGGACCACTTTTTCACGATTTTTTTAAAAGCATCTTCTTGAGATAAATCGAGGCGACCACCAATAAGGTAGACTAATTATGACCCAAACTAACTTATCCTATGGCTGCTTGGCATACATCCGATGTGGCGTGCGTCTGTTGGTAGCATAACTGCTAGTAACCCTGATATTTTCAACGTTGTAGTTTTTCAAATGTTTGAAAACGAGGTATGTAGCTCTTGATTTTTTCACAAACGGGATTTTGAAGCACACGGCGCCGACGCTATGCAATATTGGTGGCACATACCATGGCCGATGATCGGTGGATGTGTGTGCCCGGTGGCATCCCATTTCACGCCGTTATAGGTGTCACAATCCACACATCCCGCCATTTCCTAGGCAAATATTAGGAAATATATGGGCTAATTTTGGCATGGAACAATGTCGGAGATGTGACATTGACTGCGCACATGACGCCTGCAAGCTATCGCCGCATTGCAGTCTTCATATATACACACTAACGTAATTTTTAAGCCCTCTATATACCCAGAATGGACCATAACATGGTGCATATGCACAGTCATACAAGACGAAAGGCGACATTTTGGGCAGTCGATTTAGTGTAATTTTTAAGTTGGGTCATTTTTGCTGCTTCAACCGATATTTTGAGGGTCAAGATGACCTCGGATGAAAGTTTTGACAAGACACTGCAGAAAGAGCAGCTCGAGAACTTGATAACATAGGTCCTGCAATTTTCATAGCACCTTCGAGCAATTAAAAAAATGGGTCCTTGTGATTGGACCCGCCATTTTAATTATTTTTGAGGGGAAACACATATCCAAAGTAACCGCCGCAACCAAGGACATAAATGCAATCACTATGCATTCTCACTTAAAAATAAATTAATTGGGCTCATAAATACTCGACGAAAGCGGTCAAACTATAACTATATTCAATTATTATGCATGGTACGAGCATTATGCGTGGGTCCTTGTGATAGGACCCAAGCTCGGGGCGGTAGCCACTTAGGCTGTTTTGGTTTTTGGTTCATGGCACATTCGTGACCTCTTGGGGTGTGGAAGTTTAGGTTGGTTTATAACCAACCTTGCTTGGGATGAAACCCAACCACATCGGATTATCTTATCGCACCTATCGTAGTTAAGTAATATATGTTACAAGTTTGAAGGGCTTTCGAGAACGTTAAGGAGATGGCTGATTTTGTTTTTTGGGGTCGTAAACTCGTAATACATCAAGGAAAACAAAATCAGCCTACGAACTTGTCCTAACCGTTTGAGGCTCAAACCTTACAGGTTCATTGAGAAAAATGGAAATCATTTTTGCGATGTCTGCCCTTGCCTAAAATGCTAATTTCTGGTTGGTCCAACTCGGATGACACGTCTGCGGACTGCGGCAAGCGCCTCCGGCACAATCCAGAGCATATAGTCTGACGTGGCAGCTATAACTACCTCTTGGCAAGCCGTGCTATATAATTTTATACAGGAAATAAAAAGCAAAATATAACAATATAAAAATGAAAATATACAAAATAGAATTTTCGAATTTCGAATATAATAAAATAATTTATTTGAGAAAATATCCTGAGGAGCATAAATGTTAATGTCGTGTTCCAGCTCAGCTCCCCTGCCTCGCCCGCGCCCCGGCGACCCCCGCGGCTCTCCGGGGCGGCCCACCGAGACGCCTATCGCTGCTCCACGACTGCCTCTGTTCCATCCATCTCTATTAAAGCATTCGTGGCAGGTTGCGGTTGGCAGCTTTTTGGGGCATTTGTGAGATATATAGCGCTGACTATATATTGAGGTGGTGAAACACAGAATGCTTACACTTCAGATAACATAAGAAGTCCCCTTAGATTGAGTGTACCTCGGCTTAAGCCGGAAACCCTAAACCTGTGACAGCCGTACTGTACCGAGTACTAGCTAGTATAGACAGAGGACTGTGACACACACGGGGTGTCACATCCAGCACACCACCCTGTGGCTACTACCCAATGGTCCTTACGGTAGGTGGCTACTGCCCCGGGGTCCTTATCATAGGACCCAAATTGCGTTGGGTCCTTTCACAAGGACCACTTTTTCACGATTTTTTTAAAAGCATCTTCTTGAGATAAATCGAGGCGACCACCAATAAGGTAGACTAATTATGACCCAAACTAACTTATCCTATGGCTGCTTGGCATACATCCGATGTGGCGTGCGTCTGTTGGTAGCATAACTGCTAGTAACCCTGATATTTTCAACGTTGTAGTTTTTCAAATGTTTGAAAACGAGGTATGTAGCTCTTGATTTTTTCACAAACGGGATTTTGAAGCACACGGCGCCGACGCTATGCAATATTGGTGGCACATACCATGGCCGATGATCGGTGGATGTGTGTGCCCGGTGGCATCCCATTTCACGCCGTTATAGGTGTCACAATCCACACATCCCGCCATTTCCTAGGCAAATATTAGGAAATATATGGGCTAATTTTGGCATGGAACAATGTCGGAGATGTGACATTGACTGCGCACATGACGCCTGCAAGCTATCGCCGCATTGCAGTCTTCATATATACACACTAACGTAATTTTTAAGCCCTCTATATACCCAGAATGGACCATAACATGGTGCATATGCACAGTCATACAAGACGAAAGGCGACATTTTGGGCAATCGATTTAGTGTAATTTTTAAGTTGGGTCATTTTTGCTGCTTCAACCGATATTTTGAGGGTCAAGATGACCTCGGATGAAAGTTTTGACAAGACACTGCAGAAAGAGCAGCTCGAGAACTTGATAACATGGGTCCTGCAATTTTCATAGCACCTTCGAGCAATAAAAAAAAATGGGTCCTTGTGATTGGACCCGCCATTTTAATTTTTTTTGAGGGGAAACACATATCCAAAGTAACCGCCGCAACCAAGGACATAAATGCAATCACTATGCATTCTCACTTAAAAATAAATTAATTGGGCTCATAAATACTCGACGAAAGCGGTCAAACTATAACTATATTCAATTATTATGCATGGTACGAGCATTATGCGTGGGTCCTTGTGATAGGACCCAAGCTCGGGGCAGTAGCCATAGGACCTAGAACGCTCTAGGTCCTACCATAAGGACCACTTTTTCAATAACTTTTTGAGGTGCCCCATTGGTATCGTGAATGGCTACCCTCCGGTTGATGGCATATTTAGGACTTGAACTCAGTCCCCTCTTTCCCACTTGCCGAGTTTTAACCCAAGCGGGATGCTACATTACCCGTATTAGGCACGGGTAGCGTAAAAAATCGTCGAGAACTTTTCTAAAGCCAAATATCTCTTAAAATAATAGCACATCTTTCATAATTTTTCGCCGACAGACTATGGAGGCTGAGCATGCGTCCAATGATCCAGTAGCACCGTAGCATTATATACAATCATGTTTAGAATAGAGCACAAGTCGATAACCTCATAGCGGACATTTAGCTGCACCCCAATCAACCTGTCCCATCATTTTTAGTCAAATGTCATAAAATTTAAGGGCCAATTTTGGCTTTGGTCTGAAGTCGGGGATGCTATATTGAATGCGCACATGCCGCTTACACACTATTACCTCGCTATTGTCGCCATATAGACACAACAATTGAATTTTCGAGCCATCTACGTAGGCAGAATGTGCGATATTTTGGCGTGTAATCATCGTTGATCCGGACGAAGGGCATTATTATTTTGGGCGATTTAGTGCCTTTTCCAGCTTTGACAGCCAATGCTGCTTCAACCACTATTTTGAGGGCCAAGATGAACTCGGATGGAATTTTTGACAAGACACTACGGAAAGAGCAGCTCGAGAACTTGACGACATGGGTCTCGAAATTTTCGTAGGACCTATTGTGAAGCGGATAGCCGGGATTAAATGTAGGTCCTTATGGTAGGACCTAGCTTTTTTTGCTGAAATTTGAAAAAAAATCACCACCAAAGCGTGCGCAATTTAAGCACTCCAAAGGTCACCCTATGCATGCAACCACAACTTGAAATATTCATTTGACTCATAAATAGGATGGGTGATCGCACGTTGAACCAAGTAAGTGATGTTTATGCGAGGAAAACACATTTGCACGTAGGTCCTTATGGTAGGACTTTGAATTTGGGTAGTAGCCACCTGTACTATTACGGAGGAAGAGTTAGGGTGGAGCAGGTCGATTGTCAGGGCAAACAAAACACACCATCTCAAGCGGTGGAAACAAATTTCTAGTGGGGGCCTGTGCTCTTGGCCAGGGCGGTCCCAAATCTCTAGCTAGCACTACACACTGAAGGTTGCTGTGCCCGTGAAACAGCAGATCTATTGGTGCTACTAGTCAGCCGAAAGCAACTCTAGCCACCTTGAAAGTGGTCTACAGAGCAGAGTTCACAGAAGTAGTAGTCTTTGTAGTTCTCAAATTGAAAGTCCAGACTGTAGATGCCGAAGCAGTCAGAGTCCAGATTGAAGATGTCGTAGGAGTCAGCCGGTCCAGTGTCCAGAAGGTCGGGGTCAGTGAAGTAGTCCATTGTGCCATTCTGATAACCAGAGTAGGCACCGTACACCACCGACCGTGGAGCAATCCCCACATCACAAAGTGTCGCGGCGGTGACGGTGTCGATCATGGCGATGCTCACACACAGAAACAAAGCAGGGATAGCTGCTGCCGTGAGGAAGGTGCCGATTGAGGGCGTCCGTACACCACCGACCCGTCATGGTGAAGATCGTAGATCAACGTTGATGCTGACCGGCATCGATCCAACATGGTAGTAGATCAATATTCAATCAACTTACTCGTTGATTTAGCGTTGATCTACAGCCTCGTGTACCAACGTTGTCGATGGTGAAGATCGTAGATCAACGTAGGCGTTGTACAACTACTTTTTACGTTGGTCCAACAACCTCCAAATTCCGGATGATGCAAGCATGTAGAGCCCGATTAAAGAATACATAAGCACAAGATACCCAATAAGTAGTAATGCCGCAACGTCTTCCATCATGCCGAGCACGAGCATGTTGCTGGCGACGATATGTGCGAATAGTAATACCGCGACGACTTCCATCATGCCGAGCACGATGGTGGCGATGACGACGACACCTTCCCTCATGACGGCGACGATAACGAAAGTGTTGACAAACTGGAAGATAACGAAAGTGGCAATTTTGTGGGAGTTGCTCTTATCCTCTGCCAAGGGCTGGGGATCGTCGGTATGGTTGGCTGCTGTGGTGGTCAGTAGTGAGGCGATGACTGCGCAGAGCAGCGCCAGGAGGTAGGCGAACCTCGGTGATGACTGCGTGCCGCGCGGAGTTTGGGATGCGCAGACCTCGGCCGAGTCGGTGTTGCGGTTGCCGAGCAGCTTCCGGAACTTCGCGCGTGTCAGGGGCTCCTCGTTCGTGCTGACGCGGCTGTGGTTCATGCTGAGCATGATGAAGGGCTGAAGCTTGGGCGGTACTTTATTCTGACTGGCTGTTATATTCACCGCCCTTGTTCGTCTGGCCTCCCTCACGGGCCCTGCCCTGGGCGTCTCCACACATTCATCTGTATCTCCATCCTCCACTGCCGTTACCATCGCCTCCTCCAAATGATATAATTCCTCAGAGATAGATACACTCTTTGATTGCGAGCTCGAGCTGAGGGACTTCTGAATCTGTTTCACGATGCTGAAGGGCCCGCGGCGGCCCCGCAGGAAGTAGGGCTCCAACTGCGTTAGCAGCATGTACCCGAGCACACTCAACTTGGTCTTATTCTTCCTTGACTCCTGGGCCACCAAAGGGTGCCAGCGCCAGTATAAGACGGCAAGGCCCTCGAAAGCAGGGGAACGCATGGAATGCTCGATCCGTCCTCTAAGGAATGCGCATTGATCAAGCCACAACGCCACGTCATCAGCAGGGGGCCAAGTACATGGATCACACGCCACGCAGACCGAAACTGTGCTGGCTGTGCTGTTGTGCGACAGCGCATGGATTAAGTCATCATCGAAAAATCGGAGCCTCGAAATGCGAATGTGATATCAGAGTGAAAAGAGGCTCCTTGAGAGCTGACTGGTCATCCAAGGCTTAGCAAGTGCGGGGGCCGGAGCGCTACCACCTGAAGCTGCTGCACCGACGCGTCGCTGACGATGCGCAGCAGCATGCTCAACAGTAGTATGATTGTGATTGCCGGGACCGCGGAAGTGAGGAGCTGGCTAGCCAACATGAGCGAGATCGAATCACTGCTCTGTATGATCCTGCGCAGCAACCAGATATCCGTGCACCATCCAATGAATTGCCAGAGGTGAAATGTGGGCGCGCCGGTGCCACACGCCAGGATCGGAAATGGACCAGCCCATAACTTCCGTGAGAAGGAATGAGGGCACGGGCACCTCTGAAGGGGGTCATAGGGGATGCCTGCAGAGAGGGGAGCAGATCTTCATGTGGCAAGGTGCACGAGTCAGCGCCGTGTGCAATAGGCCAGACGCGGGTGGGAGCATGTCATTCATAAGTGGTCATGGCGACTATGTGTGCGCATACCCTTGGACCGATGCTTTGGCAACCCCCACTGCCGGAGTTCGGCTGCCCTATATGATTACGCCGGGGATCAAAGGGTTCAGCACACACTTCGGGACACTCATCCAGAATTTTCGGAGCTCCATCGAGAAGAACAGGACCCCCTAAGCCTTGCTGAGCCAGCTGAGCGCCTTTTGTACTGCCCCGTCCACAAATTGAAGCCTTGTTGTTGTTGCTGTTGCTGCTACTGCTGCGTGTGAATGGGTTTCCGGAGCTCTCTTTTGAAGAACGGTAATCCCCGAAGGCAGCTGAGCATCTCTGTGATAACCCTAACCACCTCTTCACCACCAAGCCTGTGCTGCTCAGAGCCGCCAACCCGCTTTCTTTACCAATGGGCACCAACCCGCGAGAGTGAAAAACTGTTTCACCTTCCCACCAGAACTTAAGCCCACGTCAACTAACAACGTCTGCAACTCCTGCCCGCAGCATCAACCCCAGGTATTGAAGGTTAGCTATGTGCGAGAACGATCTGCAAGAGCTCCAAAGGGTTTGCAAGAGTGCTAGGCTACCATAGGTCAGAAGTAGGGGGTGAGAGAGTACGATCTGCAAAATGGATCTCTGCAAACTGGATCTCTGCGAAATGGATCTC
>LGRX02012310.1:0-11794 GCA_001247695.2 Cymbomonas tetramitiformis
CCGCGTGATCAGGAGGGTGGACTGAGATCGATGCCGAGTGACCCACTATATTAGCAGGAGGGTGGACTGAGATCGAGGCACCTGCGTGATAAGGAGTCTGAACAAGGGCTCCACGCAAGGCAGGCAGTGTGCGCCATTTCCCCACGTGGCGCGGCGCATGAAATAAAGTATACCCCTGTGGAGTGGTTCGTGCGCGGCCACGAGGAATCCGCATGGAGCAGCGCGCACACAAATCGACACGACGCTGGCACGAGGACATGCGTGAAAGAGAAGTGGCCGCCATAAGCGGCACCGCCCGTCGGAGGACCCTAGGGAGGGGCAAAGGAGGGGCCTTGCCTGGAACATGCAGGCAGCGATGCTGGGGTGCATGAACTCAAGCAGGAAGGTTGCTATCGACACAGAGGCGGGCATCACGATCACGGCATCTCTTTGCGCAGTTGTGCTGTGCTCCTGAGGTGTTGCGGAGGGAACTTCCTTCCCAGTCAGCCGCAGTCAAAGCCCACACATCAGTCGTCCTCGCAGTCAGCCGCAGTCAAGGCCCCACATGAGCCGTCCCTCGCCCAGTCCCGAAACGCAGTCAAAAAGCCCACACATCCAGTCGTCCTCGCAGTCAGCCGCAGTCAGGCCCACACATGAGTCGTCCATGATCAGCAAAAGTCAAAGCCCACACGTCAGTCGTCCTCGCAGTCAGCACGCAGTCAGCCCACACATCAGTCGTCCTCGCAGTCAGCCCCGCAGTCAAAGCCCACAAATGAGTCGTCCTCGCGGTCAGCCGCAGTCAAGAAAGCCCACACGTCCAGTCGTCCTCGCAGTCAGCACGGTAAAGCCCCTGATGGTCGTCCTCGCAGTCAGCCGCAGGCAAGCCCACACATGAGTGGTCCTCGCAGTCAGCCGCAGTCAAAGCCACACATGGTCGTCTATGATCAGCAGCAGTCAAAGCCCACACATCAGTCGTCCTGTGATCAGCCGCAGTCAAAGCCCACACATCCAGCGGTCGTCCTCGCAGTCAGCTAAGTCAAAGCCCACACATCAGTCGTCCTCGCAGTCGGCACCCAGTCACAACCCACACATGAGTGGTCCTCGCAGTCAGCATGATCCGGCCCACACACATGGAGTGCGTCCTGCCAGTTAGCCGCAGTCAAGGCCCACATCAGTCGTCCTCGCCAGTCAGCCGCAGTCAAAAGCCCACACATCGGTCGTCCTCGCAGTCAGCCGATCAGCCCACATCAGTCGTCCTCGCAGTCAGCCGCCAGTCAAAGCCCACACATCAGTGGGTCCCTGCATGATCAGCATGATCAAAGCCCACACATCCAGTGGATCACCATGATCAGCCATGATCAAAGCCCACACATCAGTCGTCCTCGCAGTCAGCCGCAGTCAAAGCCCACACATCAGTCGTCCTCGCAGTCAGCCGCAGTCAAAGCCCACACATGAGTCGTCCTCGCAGTCAGCCGAAGTCAAGGCCAGCCCACCATCATCCCAATGAATATGAGAAGCATTCAAGAACAGTGCGAGGCTGTGCCAAGTTACCATCGAAACACACAGACATCTCTTAACAAATGCAAAGCAGCACGGATGGATGTATGTACCAATCATTGCCAAACACGCGAGACTTCGCAACTTCATGCAACTCAATGCGTGCTGAATCCCGCGTATCGGAGTGAGCGATTGCTGCCGGCATGCCCCCCGATGGCTTCACAGTCGATGAACAGATGAAACCTGCTGGTCGATGAATGCAAGCCAATGGACGGACAATGGAAGATGCACAACAGCATTAACCAGATGCGGGCACCGAGGTGCTCCCCTCAGATATCAAGGGAGGACACAGAGCGAGGCGTTCACCCCACCCTGCCTGGTCCTTGCGAATAAATCAGACTAGTCTGCCTTATTTCTCAAGAGGCACACCCAACAGAAAAGCACCACGAAAACACGCATCTCTCGTGCGTCTCTCTCGCGCGCATGGCGGAGGCCTCCACCAGCGACTGCCAGCTACCCACTTCCGGTACGCCGCATTTACTTATAGATCTCACGAGTCCACCAGTCCGTCCACTTTCTTATATTCAGCGGAGCATCTCGAGCTACCCTTGGGGCGCCATGAGATCCATCCAGGCTGCAGAGCATCGACGGCTGCAAACATTCGAAGCAGCGGCGACAGCTGGAGATCAAGTATGTGCTACATGTATGACAGTGATACACTGTGTGGCCACCATGGCAACCATGCAGTGTAGAGCTCTATGGTGATGCCCCGTGCAGAGGGCAGTGCTTGCTGGGAAGTCCCTCGCGGCCGCACAGAACACCGAGGAGGCGAGTCGTAGCTTTTACCCCGGCGTCATTGGAGCTGCAGCTGTCCCTACTAGCAGAGCAGTCATCGGAGTCGTAGCCCAACATGCCATTCCCGTCCGCGCCATCCACGTCCTTGACCTCGCCCCTGCCATCCTCCGCTCCATCCACGTCCTTGGCATTGCCCCTGCCATCCTCCGCCCCATCCACGTCCTTGACCTCGCTCATGTCATCCTCCGCCCCATCCACGTCCTTAACCTCGCTCATGCCATCCTCCGCCTCATCCACGTCCTTGACCTCGCTCATGTCATCCTCCGCCTCATCCACGTCCTTGACCTCGCTCATGCCATCCTCCGCCCCAGTTCTTCGTTCTGTTGAGCTGGCGCTGATGCTGCTTCTAACAGTGTACATGACGATGACAAACAGCGTCATTCCGATGGGCAGAAGCGCGTGCAGCCACACGGAGGCGTAGAAGTGGCCGAACTGGGCAAACTGTGTGGCTGAGCCCTCGGAGAAATGATACAGCAGGCAGGACTGTCCGTTGAACCGCATATTTAAGCCGAGGAACTGCGTCCCGTACAGAAACTGCTGAAACACTTCCGGCACCACGGAGTCCCCAAAAATTCCGAGTTGCTGCGAGAGCACCTGCGAGTACCCCTCCCCCCTCCCCTTCCCTGCTCAGGCTACGGTGGAGCGCCTGAAGCGCTGGTGCCTCAACAAGCGCGCACACCTCGTCTCAGTCCTCCAACCAAACCGCATCACTGAAGCGCTCGGTGCCTCCAACAAGCGCGCGCACCTCATCTCAGTCCTCCAAGCAAACCGCATCACTGAAAGCTCGGTGCCTCCAACAAGCGCGCACCTCGTCTCAGTCCTCCACCAAAAGCATCACTGAGCGCTCGGTGCCTCCAACAAGCGCGCGCACCTCGTCTCAGTCCTCCAACCAAACGCATCACTGAAGCGCTCGGTGCCTCCAACAAGCGCGCGCACCTCGTCTCAGTCCTCCAACCAAAACGCATCACTGAAGCGCTCGGTGCCTCCAACAAGCGCGCCACGTCAGTGCGCACCTCGTTTCATTCCTCCAACCAAACCGCATCACTGTATGCAAGGATGCCCGGACCAGCCTTCCAAGGGGCGCGCAGCTTCCTCCAATCGCGGTGGCTCATTCCTGCTTCGCTCCAAAATTATTGGCACTATAATTTCGGTTATTCGAAGGTAGCAGAGTACACCCCCCTCCCGTCGATGTCGCCTGGGATTTTTTTGTGCATAAGATTTTCTGTGCGACAGATCCCTTAGCGACGAGTGAGCGCGACAGTCGTGTCGCCCGCGACGGTTTCGAGTTTTCTCACTTCGAGCCCACACGTGCCACAAGCACGGTTTTGCTCTTTTTTCTTTTGCAGCGAATTATTTTCTGAAATAATTTGCCCGGCTTGAAGTTAGGAATTCTTCTGTTTGACTTTCCCGGTGCCCGCGAACCCCGTTTTTTCCGCGTTTTCCGCTTTTCCGCGTTTAAGCATTGAGGGATCATATTTGCGCTTGTGCGGTACAGTGATCTCTGGATTGTGGACCGGGTGAACGCGGATGCGGCGATTGTTGTTGTTTGCGCGTTTTGCGCCCTGTTTTCTTATTTTCTCCGCTTGCTTTTGCCGACTGGCGGCGGATGTTGCCTTTCGACAGACTTTTGGGATTGAGCGACGCAGAGCCGCGAGCTGTGGGCAAAGTTTGTTGCCATTCGCAGTTTTCTTTCGGGGGCGCAAAGTCCCCCCTTTTTGTTTTCTGATCCGCTCAACATTGGCAGCAGCGGATGACGCGGCAGGCCGCGATGAACTCGGCTTGAAGATATTGTTGCCGCAGTTCTGCAGGTGCAGGCTTGCTTAACATCTTGTTTCCGTTTTGCGTCCCGAGGCCGCTGGCGACTGTAGTGACGCAGCTTCTGGCGATTTCTTCATCGTCGACTTTTCTCAAAGGGAGCAGGTAATCTTTTTCGAGCTAATATTTTGCCTAGGAAGCTCGAGCGGTAATTTTGAAGGCTGTTTCGTTTCTTTGACGCGTTGCGACGGATTGGGGTCAATGCCCACCGTCCCACAGGTTTTCCTTGCCGTGCCGCTTTTCCGATTGACGGAAGCGGGAATTTCGCTTTTCTGTATAACGGGCAGATGGTTTTGTTGTTTACAGCCTTTGTTTTTTGGCCCCTTTCAGATGTTTCTCAGGGGTGCTACTCATTAACACCTTTTTGGGCCCGGGTGTGCTGCTTGTAATTTTCCGAGGTGGTTTTCGCTCGCAGCCGGGTAGTTTCTGACGACTGTTGATTGCTAACGTGTTGATCGTTTGCTGCCTCCGGACGTGCCGGCCGAGACTCTTGGGCATGCCCGTTTGGGTGGAAGCATTAGGCAGGATTCTAAGCCGTCAGCCCGGTACTGCTGGGTGCCGCCCTTTTGGTGATTTGTAGATACCCTAGAGGTGGCCATTGTAGCCGCTATTCTCAGCGGCTCGTGGCTGTGGCCTCTCCCAGTTTGGAGGGGTCTCCGGTGTGTCGTGCATGTCCCGGATTTGAGCTTGGATGGCCCACTGTTTTTCACTGAGTTGGCTTTGAGGCAATGTTTCCCTTGCAACAGGAACCTAGGGCCGGGGTTCCTTTGCTCTTGCTTCATGGACTTCTCTGCATCCCATTGTTTTTATGTCTGGGTCTGAGTCCAGTTTAGCCCTGTTTGTGATTGTTTGCTGTGGGTAGGATTTGGCTTTTGGCCCGGTACCGCTGGTTGCGTGCTCTTTGGAGGGATGTGTAGGATCTCCGAAGGTAACCACTGCGGCCGTCTTGTTTCTTGGCGGCATGTGGTCGTGGCCTCTCCTTTTTGGAGTGCTTTCGGCGTGCCGCGCATGGCCTTAGTTTGAGTTCAGCCGGCCCACCGCTTTGCGCTTAGTCGGCTTTAAGGCGGTGTTTCCCTTGCAGCAGGAACCTAGGGCCGGTGCTTGTATAGCTTGAGCCGCCGGCGGGTCCCGGGTCCCTTTGCCATCGCTGGTGGGACTTCTCAGTTTCCCATTGCTTAGTCTGTGGGTCTGAGTCCAGTTAGGCCCTGTTTTAGGTTGTTGCGCTGTGGGTGGGATTTCAGTTTTTTGCCCGGCACCGGTCGGTGCTTGCCCTTCGGGGGTCTTGGGTCTTTAGGACACTTGTCATGGCCTGGGACTACTTTGCCTGCATCGTTGGGGTTAGGTACCTGCCTCTTGTGCAAAGAGGCGTGTGCCTGGTGCCTCCGTGGCTTGCACGGACAGTGCCTAAGATTTCTTGATTTCCTCTTTGATTTTTGATGCCGGTCTGTGGTTTATAGAGGTGCGCCTATGCCTTAGTTGCCTGCAGGGGCAGTGCCGAGGACTTGGTTTCCTGCCTCCTCGAGGTTAGGTGCCTGCCTCTGGTTCAGAGGAGAGTGCTTGGTGCCTTAGTTGCCTGCCTGCCTAGGACAGTGCTTTGGAGTTGGTCACTTGCCTCTTAGAGATTAGATTGCTGCTTTTTGTTCAGAGGGGTGTTCTTGACAGCCTCCAGCTGTGACCTTTCCTAGTGTGGAGGGGGTCCCTTTGGCGGCCCCTCAGGCCCGGGAGAGGGCCCTTATAGGGCATTTGTTTTCTTGGCTTGTGGCCACTGTGGCCACTACTTGTCCCCGGCAGCTTCGGACTGCTACCTCTCCTAGTGTGGAGGGGGTCCCGTCAGTGGACCCTCAGGCCCGGGGGAGAGCCCTTATAGGGCATTTGTTTTCTTGGCTTGTGGCCACTGCTTGTTCCCGGCAGCCTGTGACTGCTACCTTTGCTAGTGTGGAGGGGGTCCCATTTGGGACCCGCAGGCCCGGGAGAGGGGCCCTTGTAGGGCATTTCTCTTGGTTGGTGGCCACGGTGGCCACTCCTTGTTCTTGACAGCCTCCAGCTGTGACCTTTCCTAGTGGGGAGGGGGTCCCTTTGGTGGTCCCTTTGACCCAGGAGAGGGCCCTTATGGGCATTTGTTTTTGTTGGTTTGTGGCCACTGTGGCCACCACTTGTCCCCGGCAGCTTTTGACTGTTGCCTCTCCTAGGGTGGAGAGGGTCCCTTTGGGGGTCCCTCGGACCCGGGAAGACCTTTCTAGGGCATTTGTGTTTCTTAGTTTGTGGCCACTGTGGCCACTACCTGTCCCCGGCAGCTTCTGACTGCTGCCTCTCCTAGTGCGGAGGGGGTCCCGTTGGTGGACCCTCAGGCCCGGGTGGGGGGCTTGAAGGCAATTTTTCTTGATTTGTGGCCACTATGGCCACTACTTGTACCCGGCTTGCCGATGCCGTCGGGTTGGGGGTTGTGGTCTCAGTGGTAGTGCTTCTCTAGTAGCAGTCACCTCAGGATTCCTGGTTGCTAAGGGCCTGTTAGGTAAATACCATCTCGGCCGGTGTGCTGTTCTAAGGACTTCCTCTAGCAGCAGTCAACTAGACCATTGTTTTCATGATTTAGGGTTGTTGGCCATGTTGTTGGTCACCACCCTAGGCCTGTTCTAGTTGAGTGCCTTGTCCGGTCTCCATGTCGTTGGGGCCATGGTTCGGTCTCCATGTTGTTGGGGCCGTGCTCTAGAGTAGACCTCTGCGGTGCTCTTGTTGTGCGTGGGTTGAGGACTAGATTGCTAGTCAGTTTCCGTTTGAGTGCTCCTCTAGTAGCAGTCACCTCAGGATTCCTGGTTGCTAAGGGCCTGTTGGGTGAGAGCCATCTTGGCCGGTGTGCTGTTCTGAGGACTTCCTCTAGCAGCAGTCAACTAGACCATTGCTGTCATGATTTAGGGTTGTTGGCCATGTTGTGGGTCACCACCCTAGACCTGTTCTAGTTGAGTGCCTTGTCCGGTCTCCATGTCGTTGGGGCCATGGGTCAGTCTCCACGTTGTTGGGGCCATGCTCTAGAGTAGACCTCTGCGGTGTTGTTGTTGTGCGTGCGGTAGAGGTCCCCGGCTCCCCCATCTGTGTCGCCCGGGCGCTCTGGAGGGTTGGGCAATTGCCTAACCTCGGCCCGGACGGGCCTCTGTTTTGCACCGAGGATGCCAAGGGCCGCCTGAAGCCCTTGACACACTCGGTGTTTGTGGCCGTCTTCCGCAAGCTGGCGGCTCGGGCGGGACTGGACCCGGGTGCCTTCACCGGCCACTCCTTCCGCCGTGGCGGGGCCACTGCAGCTTTCAAGCTGCAAGTTCAGGATGACCTGATTCAGGCCCACGGAGATTGGGCCTCCGAGTGCTACGAGCTGTACTGCGACATGGACTCCGCACAGCAGCTGATCCTCCCCTCGGCAATGGCTTCTGGCGCTGCAGCTGCCACCCGCGCCTTCGAGGGGCGGGCCTGATCGGTGCGTGCCCTCTCCCTCCCGGCCCTCCCGCCCCTCTCTCTCTCTCTTGCCGATGGGTTGGGTGTTGTGGTCTCAGTTGCAGTGCTTCCCTAGCAGCAGGATCCTAGCCGTGCCTCTGGTGTACTCCGGTGTCTGGATAGGCCCTACTGTGGGCTGTACCTAGGCTTGCCTCCGCTGTACTCCGGCGCCTAGTTAGGCCCTATTGTGGGCTGTTGTGCTGGCTAGGGGGTCCCGAACAGCAGTGACCCAGACTCCCGGTGTACTCCGGGGTTTGGTTAGGCCCTATTGTGGGCTGATGTGCTGTGTTTGGGGACTCGGACTAGGGGCCTCGTGCGGCGCCGCTGGGTGCCTGCTCCTAGTTGGGTGAGAGGAAGATTCTTTGTCCCCCAGGTCTTGGCTGGAGCCTAGCTGGAGCCGAGCTGGAGCCCAGCAGCTGCTTGGCAGCTGCACAGAAGCTTCCTTGTGTCACCACTGCTTAGAGCCACAGTTCAGACACTTGGCTAGGTGTGAGATTGAGAGATGAGACAGACTCGAGAGTTGTTGGTACAGAGACACAGAGACATGGGACCCCTGCCTGATGTCTGACTAGCAGACCGCTGTGACCAGTTAGCACTGGAACACATCTTCGCAGCTGGTATATCAATATTTGATTTGTATATAAAATATTGCTAGTCCCATGTGTGTTGTGATTGTGCCTTGGTGTACCTGCTTCCTGGCAAGAATAACCAACGGTCATGGTGGGTGCCCGAGCTGCTGCATGGAGGACGCCGCCCAACACTGACGTGCGCGCAGGTTTGAGCTGAAGGGCGGCAACAAAGTGTGAGGCAGTTCTGACAGCATTGGTGCTTCTGAGCTGTAGCGTGGCAGATTATAACGGCATCTGGGCCCTTCTGGCGGGCAAGCAGCTTCTGAGGGTCAGTCTTCTGGGGGAACCAAGCAGCATGCCATGAGGCTAAATGGAGTGGAAGCGACGGTGCGGAGGCGTGTGGACAGCGCTTTCCGCAGTTCGAGTCATCCGCTGATTATTGGTGGCACTGACGTGGCGTGTTTTTCGAACAGTCTTTTTCAGCCGCATTGTAATGGAGCACATGGTGGGAGGCCGGGCTCTGGCCTAAGCACAAAGCCCAGCCTTGGGTAGTGGCCACACCATACCGTTGGGTGGACAAGCATCGCCATACGCCTGGAGGACCCTGTTCAGCATTGCGCATGCAAGAACTGCAACACGCGTAGGGAGAGCGTGGCGGACGGTAAGGCGTTCCTACTGATACTCAGACGATGATAATCTTACTACTGCATGAATTGTTTCATGATGGGCTCGATGGTGATATCAGCATTGTGATTGGCGGCGGACAGGGACCCCACCTGGAGGTGATTCACCGCGATGGATAAGAGGACCCGGGAGCGCTGGCCACCATTGACCTTGCTCAGGACGAGGTCCCGGGTGGTTGGGAAGTGCACCACGAGGCGCAGAAAGAAGGCGGTGGACAGCAGCAAGCCCAGTAACTGCGTCCACACCTCCCATATTTCTGGGCACCTCCGGCACCTTCGCGCCTGCAGCATCTCGAAGCCTGGCATCACCCGCGCACCCCATCCAGGTTGGGAGATTTGCACTGCTGGCACAACCTCCACTGCCAATTGGCTATCGTACTGCACGGCAACGATTGCTGCAGGGAGCTGCCCACCACTGATGCCTTCCTGACCACCATAAAATGATTCATCGGATCAGCGGCAAATATTCAGAGCACCCCCTCTCCTCCCCTCCCCATCTCGTGGAATATTCATCCCCCCTTCTCCTGCAAGGGGGAGAAGGGGGGGCTTCGAGCGCACACCCATCACGGAATGGGCCTTTTGCGAGAAGGGGAAGGGGTGGGGGGCTTCGAGCGCACCCATCACGGAGTGGGCCTTTGCGAGCAGGGGAAGAAGGGGGTGGGGGGCGGGGGGGGGCTCGAGCGCACCCATCACGGGAGTGGGCCTTTGCGAGCAGGGGAGGGGGGAAGCTTCGACGCACCATCAGGGGGGGGAGCAGGGGAAGGGTGGGGGGGGCTTCAGCGCACCCATCACGGAGTGGGCCTTTTTGCGAGCAGGGAAAGGGGGACTTGAGCGCACCCATCACGGAGTGGGCCTTTTGCGAGCAGGGGAAGGGGGCATCGCGAGCGCACCCGTGACGCAGCTGCCACAGAGAACCACGGAGTTGGCATATCCCTGAGCGCACAGCGCATCAGTGGCAACGGTCAGGCTGCCATTGGCGTTTCCACGGTGGCCCTCCTCCGACGTACACGCGCCAACGTAATCGCAGCGCTGCACCTTCTCCAGCACGCACTCCGTGTCGTTCACCAGACAGTCCGCGCGAACCGCGGCGTTCGCCAGCCAGTACCCATCCTCCAGCACAAACGCGTCACCCCCTGGGCAGGTCACGTTTCGCCCCTCGCAGGACACACACGGCTCCTCGTCGTTGGCGAACTTCAGGGTGCCCGCTTCGCACTGCTTGCACGTGAAGGATGTACCATCGTAGTAATCGCCGGACTCGCACGGAGCGATCGCCACCTCCAGCGCCAGTCCCGCCCACTCGCTCTCGACGGGCACGAAGTGCACGAGGTACGAGCCTCCCGCCAGCCCCGCGAGCATCATGTCGTCGAACACCGCGCCTTCTCGGCCGTACATCTCCAGGGAGCCGCTCACGACTCTCGCGTTGCCCCCAGCAATCAACCCTGCGTCCATCTGGGCCGTCACGGTGGTCACTGACGAGGGAAGGCACACCTGGCCGTAGTAGTCTGTGGCCACGTAGTGGACAGCGGGCGTCAGCGTTTCGAGGTTCTCCCCTGCAATCACGCCCAACACGCTGGTGTTGCTGGCAAGGTTGACTTCCGTCACCACCTGGTCCGCTTGCGTCAGCTTGTAGCTGGCCGGCGTGGTGACGTGCAGCGGCGTCGCCGCGTTGTGAGTGCAATTGACGCACTCGGGAGGGTCCACGCCGGGCTGGAAGGTGGAAAACACGCAGCCGGCGATGGGCATCGAGGCGTTGCCGAAGTGCAGCTCCTGCAGCACTGCCGGCTCCGTCAGGGCGCCCGGCTGGCCGATGTACACGGTCCCGTGATGGCCCTGATTCCCGGAGAGGGCCACGCTGTGCATCTGCAAGCGGGCCACCGCGCCCATGGTGGCCACCGCCCCGCCCATCCCCGCCCATCCATCTCCGACCGAATTCCCCTCGCAGGCGCTGTCCGTCACTCGCGCCTCCGAGCCGGCAAAGAGCATCAAGCCGCCGCCAGCGTAGGCGGCCGAGTTTCCAGTCAGCCGACAGCCGCGCACTATGACGGCCGAGGCGTTAGCCGCCACCCCTCAGCAAGCATTGCCGTGTTGCCCCATAGGTACGTCCCCAGCATGCTCACCGTGGCGTTGTACAGGTAGACTGCCCCGCCTGCCCTGTGCTCCGCGGTGTGCTGTGTGACCCAGCTCGTATTGAGCACCAGGTGGCTGTTGTGCGAGACCACCACGCCGCCGCCCCCGACCGCCGCCGAGTTACCCTCGAGGGAGGTCGCGTCCACCACTGCCACAGAGTCCGTGCGGACCGAGAGCGCTCCCCCCCAGTTGGCGACCCCGCCCTTTAGCACGCACCCCGCCATGTCCATGCGGCTGCCGCGCACTATGTAACCGTGCCCGCCCTCGGCCTGCGCGGTGTTGTTGGCCAGTGTGCTGTCCAAGACGGTCACCTCCGCGTCATACGCGTACACGCCCCCGCCGTGGATCGCAGCCACGTTCTCCGCCACCACGCTTCCAGCCCCACTGGCGACCCCTCGCCCAACCCCCACCCCTCCCTCGGTTCCACTTCTCTTGGCGCACCCGCCTTATCCCGTGCGTGCTGCGAACACCGTAACAGCCCCTGCGCGCATGAGAGCAGAGAGACAGCCCCACTGCGCACATGAGCAAGCGTAACAGCCCACTGCGCACATGCGAGCAAGAGTAACAGCCCCATTGCGCACATGCGAGCAAGAGTAACAGCCCCACTGCGCACATGCGAGCAAGCGTCAGAGGAGAAGCGGGCGAGGCAGGTCAAGAGGAAGGACAGTTTAACAATTTAACAAACACAAATTGCCACCAGAGACTGGTCAGAGGGGAGGGAGGGAGGGAGGGAGGGAGAGAGGGACGATGGCCAAAGGCATATAACGACCAGACAATGGAAGTGAC
>LGRX02012311.1:0-14379 GCA_001247695.2 Cymbomonas tetramitiformis
ATGGACGAAAATAAACATTTAGGGTTTGTAACTCTGTGGGGTCCATTTCTCCGAGCCTCTTCGATCAACTGTAACGTCGACCCTCGCGTGTCGCAGGCCGCGCAGCGGCCGCGCTCGGAGAAACTCTGTGAACAAGAGTAATGAGCAGGGCCTTTCACAGGTGCCGTACCTGCAGGTACTAGGGGGTCTGTGGAATTGGGCACAGGTACAGGTACAGGTATATCCAATTTTGGGGAAATGGACACAGGTACAGGTACAGGTACTTTACCGCAGGTGCAGGTACAGGTACAGGTAATACCGCAGGTATCACAGGTACTTTTGCAAGTACTTGTAGCCGGAAGCACTGACCGGATTCGGCCAACGTGACATGCTTGCAAACCATTTTCGACTATGCCGAATCCGATGGCGAGAAGTCGTCGACATGGGTGATCAAGTCCAGGTCAAAGACGGAATCAACGCAGACAGTTAGTGACCTAATGTGTGCCAGAGCATGCTCAAGCCCGCTTGCAGGAGCGTGCAAAGTCTCTGGTTAAGGGTGTAAACTTATCCGCAGGATGATAACTTATGAGCAAGGTGTCGAAACTTATCAAGGAAACCAAAACTTCTGTCTGAGGAGTCGCAGGCGGAGGGTTGGCGCTGGAACCGGCATTAGAATTGAAGGTATCGGATGATGAAGGCTCCTCACTGGGGTCACTGCCGCAGCCTTCCGGCATGGTGGCAATCTTGCAAATGGCCAAACGCGCTATCGTTCAGACCGTTCACGCGTTCACGCAAGAGAACAAGAGATGCAGAGAAGCCCCTATTCGGGTTGCTCCGCTACCAATTGCGCAATTGGTAGAGAGTAGCCCCTATTGGATGCAATTGGTAGAGAGTACCTGCGGATGACAGGTATTACCTTATACGGCGAGTTAAACAGGCGCCGTGAATATATTATCAGTATACAAATAAACACTGCAAAGTTGGACAGCAATGCAAGTGTACGGATGAGCGGGTTTGTGAGTGCAGTCTCTGTAAGAAGATCTGCTGAAGCACAACGCTTCCTCACTTTTGTACCATACGTCTCCCATCATCTTAGATGGTACCGCCATTGGGTTGTGAACCCGAGACGTAGGTTGAACGACCAACATGGTAATAACGACTAGTTCGTTCATGCTGCGCATGCGAGTTCCGCGCATGCTGAAAGCCAAGATGGTTCTTGTTTGTATTCAAGATGTATCTTTGCTTTGCCATCTTTGAGTTCGACATACGAACTCTCGATGACAGGGATGCCTGATGATATGACATTATCATCTGGCGACATGTACAGTCATCGTCGACCGTACTGACGACTGTCATATTAATATATGACGCGACTCGACATGTACAGTCATGATCTGCTGGACTTCGGGTTTAGGCTTAGTTATTATGGGCTCTGACTAGCCCCTAGCCTGACCCTGCTTCCGTCTCGTGTCCGTGACATCCTAGCACTGTACTGTACAGTAGTACAGTACAGTAGTACAGTCATCGTTTCACTGTCTGGGTTTCCGAGAGCATAAAGCTTCGGCCAGACACAAGTTATAGGATGATGAGTTTGTTTCCTAGCGAGCTTAGCCGGACAGCGTATCTGTCTTCCTCGCAGGTTATAGGCCGCACCGGCTTTCCGGTGATTCTGATGATGGCACAGCGCCTTGCTGTTGCCATGTTCGGCTAAGTAGGACGTAGGAGGGGTTGAGCGCCCACTTGGGCGGTGGTGAATTGCTCTTACGGTATGGCCTTTTGACATGGCAGTGATGGCGGCACGCGTTGTGCTCGCCTTCGCTGCGCAGGAGATCAGTTTGTGACGGGTTGTATTTTATTTTACGGCAGTATCGTCGCACGAGAGTTGATCCGTATCGTGCGCCACTGGCCCTGGCGAGGACGCTCCACACGTTGTGCATTTTGGCCGCTCTTACCTTCCGCTTACGACCTGTGAATTCCGATCCGTTCAGCTGAGACTTCTACAGAACATCTGGCCGCTGTAAGCGTTCTTACACCATCTCCCTGTTTAGCTCGACCTTCTCCCCTGTCTCTCCATCATGGTTACCACAGCAAATAGAGTGACGCGGTCTCGCGTCCGTAGATTAGAAACGATTTTTGATGACGTTGGTGCACAGCACGCTGCGACACCACACACGCCGCAGCTGCCAGCTCCGACCACTGCAGCTGCGAAAGAGATTCTTGAAAAATGTCAGCGGCTTGCTCGGGAAAATTTCGACAGAAAGGTGGCCAAGACCGTTGCCACTAAAATTCTAGGCGACAAATCGGAGCGCTTTGCAGGGACAGAGGCAGACGCAGTGGACATTTTTTCACAATTGATGCATGAGCTCCGCACGCAGTTTGTGCTTCAATCGTCGGCGTTTGCTCCCCTGTTTGACTTGACTGACATGGCAGTTGAGGCTAGGCATGAGGCGAATGAATTGTTGCTCTCGGCTCTGACATTTCTGGCTCGCCCTGGCTCGCCTGCTCGTGACTGGCTTGAGGCCTCTGGGTCCGACGTTCCTGGAGATGGCAAGCGCGCTGCCCTTGAGGTGGGGCGCATGCTCCAGGAACGCTCGGAACCCTTTGACTCTTTTGAGTTGCTGCTGGCGGTCCGAATCCCCAGCAGCAAAGATCCTGACCGTGGCATCCGCGAGTTCAATGGCCTGTTGAGGGACGTTCAGCGTTCCCACAACTTGCCAGAGGACGCGGTGAAGCGGCAGTTTCTAAAGGCTCTCGGCGATTCGTGGCTATACCGTGATTTGGCTAACTCTCTGGCTCGAGCTGACCAGCGGCAGAGCGTGTCTCTCCTGACTATTCAGGCTCGTGTGCGGGAGCAGTTCCGCCACGGCCTGAAAGTCTCTGACGCCCCTGTCTCTGCCCTGTCATTTGGCGATGGCGCGTCTGCCCTGGCTGCGGCGTTGTCCAGTCTGCAGAAGCAGCTGGAGCGCATGCAACAGGACATTCGTGACCTGAAGCGGCAGAAGCGGGAAGAGCCTCCGCCTGCGGGCAAGCACCTTACCCGCTCTGCTGCTAAGCATCATCGTGCTGGTGTTAAGCCACTTGGCACCGCTCCTCCTGTCTCATTTGACAAGAAGAGTGGTGCCTTCGTGCCCCACTGCAAGAATGCGGTGTGTGCACGGAGTGGTTTAAAGCACTGGCATGCTGAATGCCCCAACGGCGGTCTTCACTCTGCCCACTATTGTAGTGCGGTTGAAGACTACGAGACTGACTGCTTGGCTGTTCGTTTCCAGCGGTTCTATGACGCTGGGGATGAACATGCCTTCGAGTCGCTCGTGCCCCGATTGTGAGGGAGATGCGCCTCAACGGGCAAAAAAATCGTTTTTTACTGACAATATTAATTTTATTTGTAAATTATGTAGTATTGTGTGCGAGGGTGGACATATTTTTTGAAAAATCATGCAGGGGAAATATCGGAGAAGCCGAACTAGCCCAGCGGGGGCCGACACAGCGCGCGACCCGACCTTCCCACCCGTCGCCTTCCTGTCTTAGTTCTATCAGACGGGAAACTAACTACAAACCCTCTTCCCCTTCCGCAGGACAACTCTCCTTTTACCCGTACTCTCCTCTTTCAGCCTTCTACGCAGGTGAAGATGACCTCTCTCATCAACGCGAACGCCAGGGAAGCGCTCCAGGGCACCATCCCAGGGATGCAGCTGCGTCAGGAGGGGGCGCAGGAAGAAGGACCAGGCATCTTCGAGAATATGCTGCGGGAGCAGCAGGAGCTCCCGGGAAGCGAGCTCCGGCAAGCGCTGGCCACCAGGCAAGGGAGGCCACTTCATTGGGCGCAACGCCCAACGAGGCAGTATTCCCCCTTCGCCCTCACGGACCCCAGCCTGGGGGGGCCGGCATCTCCTTTCCAGGGACCAAGCTGGGGGGAGAGGACAGGCCCGGACGACTGGAGAACGCTATACGCCCATGCAGGTTCCATCCGGGCGGCGGTGGGCTCCCGCATCTGGGCCTGCCGCATGAGGCTTGCGGCAACGTTCTGGGGGACGCGGCAGGGGGCGTACACCAGGCACCTGAGCAGGGCATCGGGGTCTGGAGCCCTCCCGCCGCGCAGGAGGCACTACAGGCAGCGTCGCAGGTTTACGCTGGAGCAGACGGAGCCGCGGGCGGCGAGACCGACGGGGACATCGTGGGCGTCCTGGACCGTGGCCATCGCGGTGGTCTCGTTCCTTGCCATCCTGCGGAGGCGCGGGACCCTCCGCAGGAAAGCGGCAAGGTGGCCGGCGGCCACCCTCGTGGCAGTGGTCCGCTGGAGGGGCTTTGTTCGCAGGAGGGAAGCACTAGCGACACTGCCCAACTCATCGCTGCAGGAACTGGAGGCGGCGGCCACTATGGCCGACATAGTACAGGGGCTGGGGCTCCAGTACTTTTGCAGAGAGGGGAACCTGGACGGGCTCAGCAACGAAGTCCGGACCCTAAGGGGGGTTGTCGCCAGGCACCTCGATGTGGACCTGCGGAGAGGCCTCCCGGGGTCTTACCAGAAGAGGCTTCTCGGGCTGGCGGGAGCGGCGAGCACCCCGTGGGGACGAGCCATCCGGGCCTCACTGCAGCTCAAAAGCATCCTCTCGCAGGACTGGGCGACACAGTTCTCCCCAGACTACCATCTGGTACGTCTGGGGAGGTCCCTTCCGCGGGGGCACGTCCTCCGGGAGCAGGTGCTGCGGCGCAGGTGGTTCACAGGGGGGGGGCAACAGGTGGAGCGCCCCTGCGCACTCAGCACGCCGACAGAGGAGGAACTGGTGTTCCAGCGGCAGCTCGACTGCCCTTTCAGGGCAGACACCAAATTGGTCTTCCTGCACATCAGGGCAAAGGAGTCCGCCAGGGTGCACAGCCCTCCGCCCCCGGACATCGCGGCCGTGGTCAGGGACCCGCAACTTCCGGCGTCCCTGAGGGACTGGCTGGTACTATCCTGCATTGTGTAGACAGCAGGACTCATCCGCTCTGGGTCTTGCGCCTGGTAAACTCTTTTAATAAACTTTCATCGTTTACTGACTTGCAGGAGTGGACGTCCCGTGGTGACATCCGTCAAACGCACACCTGCATTTTGTACCGTGAGCCAACATCAGACAATAGGACGGAGCACGCCTACGGACTGGGAGTAAGACCGACCCCTAAGAGGGCCCGCGGAAGGGGGGCTGGGACGTGCATCCCCGAGACACGGGGAGCGGTCACCAGCTCCCTGCGGAGAAACGGCGAGGGACCCAGTCCGCAGGCAGTGCCAACCGTCATCGTCCCTCCTTCCCACTCGAGTCCCACCGCATCGACACGCGGTCACGGCACCTCACCAGGCGAGAACTCCCGGTTGGGAGGAAAGATAGTGGTGAATAAAGCAGACCCCGAGCGGGCACTGGACACTGCCCGGCAGCCCATCGATGGAGAGAACCTCCAGGCATCGCGACCCTTCAGACTCACCTACAGACCGGGAGTAAGACCGACCCCAGAGAGGGCCCGCGGAAGGGGGGCTGGAACTTGTTTCTCCGGCCCACGGAGAGCAGTTGCCAGCTCCCTGCGGAGAAACGGCAAAGGACCCGGTCTGCAGGCAGAAGCAAACATCACGTCTTTCACCGAGCCGGCACTCCGGCGTGCACCTGAAAGGGACCCACCGTGGGCAAACAAAAACATCAATAGGGCTGACACTTTGGGGACTAGAGGCCCGCTGTTCGCTACAGCAGAAGCTGTTGACCACAACTCCCCCCCTGTCTGGAGGGGCCACATGCTTGATAGAGGACCGACCCCAAGGGGGGCCCGTGGGAAGTGGGCTAGAGTAGGAGTCCCCGGGTCACGGGGAGCGGAGGCCAGTCCCCTGTGGTTCAATGAAAAAGGACCCAGGCTTGCAGTTAGGACATGGCCTGCCAGCGCCAAACCCAGAATACCTACCGTAGACAGGGGAACGCACCTCCGCAATTCCGCATCTCCCGACAGCAGAGCCCCTTTATGGGCGAGGAATGCTTTGAACGGGTATTGTCCCCCCGGGGAGGGGGGGGCTAATGCCAGCCACGCTACCGATTATCGCGATAGCTCCCCTCCCCCCGTGAGGAGGGGCAGCACTATTAATCATATTCACAACGCCCACCAGCAAGGAGGAGATCCTTATAGAGATAATAGATACACGCCTTCCTTCTGTACCAACCAGAAGAGAGAAACATTCCGGGTAACGGACAACACCGACGGTACAACCGATCCTCACGAAAGGCAGGCGATACGGCAACCAAGAAACACGCCCCCCTCGAGAGTCAGAGAATCGTGCATGCGCAAGCATACTGGGTGCGATTATAACAACGCTACTCGGGCGGACAGCCAGAGGGCCAGGGAACCAGGCGTCCCTGTGGGGGACGAACTCTCGTATTGGACCGCCAAAGGGGACAGGACAAACCCGTATTCAGCCCAATGTTCCAACGGGGGGTCGACCGAAGTGATGACCTCCAAGCCCACCGTACGGTCATGGACAGGTGGGCAGGCCCAAAAACGACATGTCGCGAGCACGGGATGGCCCGGAGCTGAGAAGGGGCAGTTCGACCCGCATGAAGCCGGGGAAGGATGCCCCGTGCAGTATCCGGGAGATAATGAATCCCCCCGGGAGAGCTACGTGAGCTTAAGGGAACACACACCCGACCGGACAGGCAGCAGGCGAATTCGATTGGCACCCGAGTGGACGCCATGTTGTCCGCGAGGGCATGCTGCCCGAGAGGGGTGCCCAAGGGACTTGCAAGACCTGCGCACGAATATCCTGCGCACCAAACCACGACCGGGGGATACCCCACGGCGATCGCAAAACTTAACAAGCGAAGCCACGGGGGACAAGCGGTCCCGGACGAAAAGTGACGCCCCGGAGGGCAAGCCGTTCGCGAGTGCGGGCCAGGAACAACAGACACCCACAAAAACAGGGGCAAGTCACGTTGTCCCCCAGGGCCGGGGGATCACGAGGACACCGCTGGGATTAGTGGAGCCACAGGAAAAAATTCCGAGCCCCGCGAAACTCCTCCGTGAGCCCAGGAGGAAGACACTGTGCTACGAGAAAATACCCCCACCAATGAGACGGCCGAGGGGAGAAACCCGAAGGACCAGCGCAAACGACGGTATCGCAGAGCGCGCCCACGCCCAGGGGACAGAAACTGAGGGGGTTAAGACCCCGAGCGCTCACATAGGAATCCGGCACGGGGGAATGGGGCCCGCCTGTGCCGCGCACAAACCTCGCCCCGCGACACCTGAGGGAGGGGCACCAATGCTAACCCAAAGGCCCAAGGGTCCAAGGGGTCTGGAGAAAAAGATTCGGACTCTCCGACACCCCTGTCACGGGCCCAGTGAACCGCAATGGCGAACGGCGCATGCAGAACAAAGGGGCACCGTGGATCTTACCAGCGCGGATAGCGGAACAAAATCTGACCCTTCGATCCGATGCAAGGACTCACTACGCTCTCCTCATGATCAGAAGAGGGACAGCGAAGGTGACGGTTGCCACGTGAGCCGACGCGAAAAGGGACGACACTCTTCTGCGCACTACGCACGTGCTGCGAGCCCTACAAACTGGGCACTTCAAATTCGAAAACATCCTCACTCCCTGGCGCGGCAAACTTTCGGCGACAATACAATGGCGTCTGCAACTGGAGAAATTTCGGCAGTCAGCGAACAAGAGACCGAAGAACCAGGGCCCAAGCTACAGAGGACGGGGGAGAGACAGGTGAACTTCCGCGACAGCGGACTACACCCCACCCGGAGCTTCCCAACTGCTAGGGTGCCGTGCATTTCAGGACGACAGGTCATTATTGACGAGCTGTTTACAGGGAAGGAAGTGGTCCCGAGAGTCCCGGACAGGGAGCTCCTCACGAGAAGAACTCGGACCAACGACACATCCCTGTTGAGGTTCCGCACCTTTCCTAGGGGATATGAGCCTCTCCCCTGGAAGGGGACATCAAGGGGAGGAAACGCGGGCCAGACACCTGAGGACGGGGGGGGGAAGCACACTACCACCACGATCCGCAGGAAATGGAAGTTGAACCGGGACTCGCTGAGCGGGACCCAAGGCAGGCGGCGGGACAAGAAGCAGCGCCACCACAGGAACTTCCCCAGACGGCGCCCGTGCCCACGGGGCTGTTCCCATTGACGACAGAGGTGGTGGAATACATTTCACAGGCACCTGTGCTGCTCAAAGCAGGGCTTCTTTGGGCTCATCTCGCGGAAGCGGGGGAGAAGTTACAGGGACAGGTGCACCCTGGACAAACTCCCGCAGCGGGGGCCCTGACCGCACAAGACCTCTTTGAACACCCGGCAGGGGAACCACTGCACACCATCTTCGGCACGGGAGGCGCTCCAGGGGGGCAATATGACTCCCTGTGGAACATGACGGTGCCCCCGGCCATTGACTACAACTGTCTGGCGCACACAGGAGATGGGGACACTCGCAGGTTCCAACAGCTGCTCCTGGCGGAACTCCAGGAAAGACTGTGGAACACAGGCCGCTGCCCCGCCAAGGGGGATATCAGCGTCACGTCCCCTTGGCAGGGCACTCTGAGGGCGACATTCACTGACCCGCTTCACGCAGCCATCGCCCTGGTGGACGAACGGTGTGCCCCGGCGGTGCCACTGGCGCCACCTCCGTGGGGCTACGCCGACCGCTGGAAGCACGGGGCAGTGGGCACCCCCAAAGCCAGTGTCGCCAGGGACGTGCACAGGTGCCCAATGAAGCAGGACAGGGACTCGCTCCCGGCCGACCGCACGGTCATCCTGCAGTCCGTCGGGCTGGTTGGGCAGGGTGTGGCTGAAGTGGCCAACAGCATCTCGGCGGGAGTGGTGCTCGAGGGGGGAGCCCGAAACATTGTTTACATCGGCAAGGGAAGGCCACACTGGGAGGAGGCCAGGGCGACAGCACTGGACGTCGCCATTGTGGTGTTCTCGCGAGCGGACGAGGCTGACAGGGCACTGCGGCTAGGTCTCCCATATGAGTTCTATGGGCACCCAGTCACAGTGCACAAATACTCCTCCACCGCAGATATCACAAAGTTCCAGGAGTGGGAACTGGAGGTGGTTGCCAGGCCACCGGAGGGCAGCCACTGGCACTCTGCAGACAGGGTGGAACAGGTCCTCTCTGCAGCGAAGCGGGAGCTGCGGTCGCAGACAGGCATGGAGGTATTTCCGGTTCCCTCCCCCCCATCAGAAAGGGGGTGGGGGAACTCATCACTCTCGCCCAACCGCTCCCGGACAGGGACAGCAGGGAGGCCTGCAGGTACTGGGTAACGGTGGAGGCTGCCACATACGAGGCAGTCTCGCATCGCACCAAGGACCGTATGTTCTTCCACATCGAGAACGTAAAGTTTCACATCGCCTGCAGCCCGAGGTCCAGGTGGATGACCCAACTGGCTACTATCCCGAGATCCTTGTGGGAGGACCTAGAACGCTCTAGATCCTCCCACAAGGATCACTTTTTCATTAATTTATTTAGGCACCCCACGAGCTTTCTACAAGTCAACGCCAAGGAATACTTTCCACATGGGACCTATACTAAGTAGTATGGTGCGTGGTTCGACGAGAGTCCATCATATATGCTCCTAGCTAATACATTTATAGCATGTCCCAACCAAAATTTGAACTGCTGCGGTTTCTAAAGCTTCAAAAACGGGGTGTATCTTCCACATTTTTTTGCCAATCGTGTATCGATCCTTTGCCACTATATACATGATATATCTCAAGGTATGCAGGTATATTAATCATGTTTGGGTCAAAATACGACTTGGGTCATGTATATTGGACACATCACACGAACGCGGTCACATGGGTAAGATATACACACTCCTTAAGTATGGGGACAATTTCGCATTTTGGGCGTAAGTCTTGGTCCATTTTAAGCTTTGAGGCTAGATCTTTGCCTTGGTGAGTACTTCAGTACTTTAATATGACTTCAAAGTCTCCTTGGGATTTTTTGGGGATTTTTTGAACGTTTAGAACTACCGCTAGAGGTTCTAGAATGCGATTTTCAGACCCTGGTTATGATGGAAATATTGAATTTCGACGGTACTACACCATGTCATGCGCATATGCGGCGATTAATACGGCTAGTATGATATTAAAGGGCTTACAAAATTAGTTTTGGTGATACCCTCGAGGGTTAACAACATACGCACCAACCCGAGCTCGTGTAACAAGGCCTAGAGTTGTCGGTACCCTAGATCCTTGTGGTAGGATCTAGCATTTTAATTAAAATTCTGTGAAAACACCCACCCAAACCACGCTAAGATTAAAGGTCAAACCATCGACATTTCAAGCAAACCAATGTTATAGATAATTCAAAAGGTTCATAAATATTGCCCCAAAGCATATGCCGGGCCAAGAAATACGACATACAACGTCGCCATGCCCATTTGCGCTAGATCCTTGTGGGAGGATCTGGATTAAGGATAGTAGCCACAACGAAGCCCACAGCAGCCCCCGAGACAGAGGCCCAGATACGCGGGAAAGGGGCAGGGCAAAGGAGCCAAGGGCTCCTACTACGGTCAGGTACAGCCGACCCAGTTGTTTGCGCAGGACCAGGGGTACGGCAGGCAGCTGCCACCGGAGCCGCCAGCCGCACAGGCTCCTCGGGCGGGCGGCGAACTGGCGTCGCTGGCCGCCTCCGTGAAGGCTCTCACCGAGGTGGTAAGCCAGCAGGTGCAAGCCTCGGACAGGCAGATGTCGGCGATCACCCAGCTGTCTGGGCAGGTCACGGGGCTGCTGCAGCACGGGGTCCAGCTGATGCCTCAAGGGGGGCAGAGCTACCTGGGCCAACAGCAACAGCCCCAGCAGCTGCAGCCCCCTCCGGCAGCCCCGATGCAGCTGCCGCACCAGGTGCCATTGGGGCCGCCACAGGCCCAATATTCGCACCCGGCGCAGGGGCTGTACCCACAGTGGGGCACACAGCTCCAGCAACAGCCGACTGCCCAGCCCACTGCCCAGCCGAGGCCCCTAGCGGAGGCCCTGGGCAAGGACCCTCGGCAGTATGGGAGGCCTGAGACAGGCCCCGCAATTCCACAGGAGTTTGACAACCCTGACGGCAGGGCGGCACTAAAGCGCCTCGACGAGCTCAGGGCTCAGGTCAGTGCTCCCTTGCCATTTCTGAATGCTTGGCCATCTTGCCAGGATGGTGATCTGACCAGTATAATGCAACCCCTCCACAGGCACACAGAATTTGATGCGAGACGATGGGCCGAGACCAGGCACCGGACGAGGGCAGACGGAGATGCAGAATGCAGGCAGGCGAGCACACCTAGTGGAGGCACAGCCTGGAGGGGGCACAAGATGACGCCTCCCGGCACGCGCTGGCCAGGGAGGCGCAGTGGCAATAGGACATATGATAAATACCTGCAGAACAATGAAACCTATTGCTTATTTGTATTAACAGCCTGTAATCACACCCCCGATCTGATAACAGAGGGTGACCACCCAAGGGAAGGAGAGTTCGAAAAATTTGGCAAAATGCTGCACTTCTTGTCACCGAGTCTCATGCTCCCGGGACACTTTAAACTCGTAATGGACCGGCAGCACACACTACCTATTTCCGCATGCCTCGTAACGATGGGAATCTTGGCTATTACCCACCGCGGGATTAGAATCTTAATAACACGAACGCAACTAAACGACTCAGCCTCAGGGGGGATTGTGTACTCACACCAAGGCCCAGAAGTCTGGGTTTGGAGGAATCAAAGGAAGAACACACCCTGGATGCACAAGAGGGGGAAATGGTATTGGAGAGAGGCGATGGACGGGGGAAGCCTCTTCTATGTCAATAGCACTGCAGGGAGGACCTCCCTCCGCAGGAATTTTGCGGGGAGGAACAGCAACTGTGTTTTTGTTCCGGTCGGCATGCTGCGGAAAGTCAGGAAAGAGCTCGAAGATAGGGACAAAAACAGGAAGTCTCGCAGAGGAGGGGAAGCTACAGATCAACCCTCCACCCCCCCCCTTAGCGGTGGGGGGGGTGAAAAGCGGCCACCCCCAAGGAACCAGACACGGGGCGCGAACCCCCAAGAGGAGGGGGGCCTCTACACGGTGGAGGGACGTATATCAGATGTGCAACTCAGCCGGTACCTTCACACAATTGACCCGGCTCCGCCGGAGGAGATGAACCAGCACAAATTCCTCTCCAAACTTCTGGCCAGGGATGGGATCGATGGCCTGCTCGCGAACGGGAGGTTCGCGTACCAGCCGCTGTGTGACGGAGAGCACTGGAGGGCCCTCTTCTTTGACCAACAGGCCGGGGAAGGGGGGGGCACCCACGTGCACCTCTTTGACTCCTACGGACCCAACCCACGGGAAGGAGCGAGGGGACATGCGGAGCTGCTGGACGCCACCCGAAAGTGGGCAGAGAGAAGGACAAGGCAGGGGGTCCCTACCGAAATCACGTGCACCAAACTCCGTACTCAGTACGATGACTTTCAGTGTGGGGTCTGGGTCGCGGTGATGGCGGCAGCATGGTGCGACTGGACGAAATCCCCAGAGAGGTCAACCTGGCCAAGGGCGGCGCACAGAGCCGCTGGGGGCACTGGGAAAACGACAAACAATAGGGTGGCAAAACAACACAGAATCGTCATGCAAATCGCCACCAAGCAGGAGGAACACGCGGAAGACCAGGCCGGCACCCGGAGCGGGAGCAGTAGAGTACCCGGCAAAAGGGCAGTGCTCAGGCCACTACAACAAGTGACGGGGAGTGGACAGGCGCCAGCTCAGCAGAAGAGACAGCATAGGGCAGGCGCAAAGACCGTACTTGGCAGCTGGGGCAATAGTGCACGAGAATCTAAAAATGAACCAAATCACCACGGAGATAAAGAGAATCAAACACCCCCACCAGATGTGGGGGAGGAAGGCAGGCTGTCCCTGATGACCTGGAATATCAGAGGAAGCGACCACGCGTACTATGACCTCGCCAGGAGTTGCGAGGAACACCAGCCGGACGTGCTGGTTCTCACAGAAACAAAGGCGGCGGGCCCCATGGGACCAAAAAAACTCCAAGGGCTGGGTTACAGCGCCTGGCACTCAGCGCCGTGCCATGGAATCCAGCGGAGGGGGGCGGATGGTACTTCATACAGAGGGGGGGTGGTCCTAGCCCTCAGACGCCCCTACGACAGGACGGACGTGCGCGCTAACCGTGAAGTCCCCAGATGCGCGAAAGGGTATCTACAGCACGTAGTTATTACGCTGCCAAGCGGCGTAAAGATGCACGTGCTCGGTGTCTACAACCCTCCCCACCCGGAAGAAGAGGTGGTCAGGACGTGTATCCGTGATTACATAGCCCGAGAGGCCGCAGTGGCTTCCAGGAAGGGGGAGCACATGGTGGTGGGGGGAGACTTCAACGTCGCGGAGACCCCCAGAGAGCAAGACGGGATAGAACACCGTGCATGGAGAGGGATGTCTGACCGGGCGGGCCTTGCAGAGATCAGCTGCCCGCAAGGACCCACGTTTGGGGACCACAAAATCGATGGGTGGTTAGCGTCAGAAGAGCTGCAGCGGATCGCTGACGAACGGCACCCGATCGACACCAGGGCACACAGGCACTGCAGCGACCACCAAGCGGCAGTGGCGGCGGTGCCGCTGTGGAAGCTTCACACGACCACACCGATAGTGGAAGAACAGGCGAAACCCGACCCGATCACGAAATATCAATTCCCGATCTCCAAAGCCTTGCAACGCTCAATGAAGGCGGCAATAGATTCGGCGCTCCAACCGAGTCTCAGGGAAAATGAATTCAAGACAGTGAGCGAAAACGCGGTCGACGCGGCGGAAAGGGGAAGCCCGGACGCCAGGGAAAGAATTGATGAGGCCGGGAAGGCAGTTGATGGGGTCCTTCAGCAAGCCATGCGGGCCGTGGAGATCCCCCTTGAAACCGTCAGGTGCAAGCCCAAGGTCACCAGGGACCCCAACACAGGGGTCAGACTACCAAAAGCTAAATTCAGGAAGCGTGATAAAGCGCTGAAGGCAGCGGCGGTCCTACAGGAGATGCTTGCGATAGAGAGGGCAACAGGAGAAGCCCCCAGCGCGGCACTGCTAGAGGAAGCCATGGCGGAGCCACGGGACACGGCGAAGGGCAGACCTGACACGTGTGCGGAGCCGGAAGACCCCCACTGGTGGGCGGAGTCTGAGATGCGCAGGTTCAGGCAGGAAGCCAAGTCCGTTATCAAAGACCACAAAGCCGAAACCTGGGAGACATTTGTCCAGAAATTCCGTAGTAACTACTATCGCATGAAAAAGTCAGCCCACAGGTTCGTCTTCAGAGACCGCGACGCACTCCCGAAAGGAAGAACCTTGGGGATATGGGACAGAAACAACAAAATGGCAGGCGGGGCGGTGGCCACCGCAGAGGCCTTTTCGGGGCACATGGCCCACTCGGACCCATAT
>LGRX02012312.1:0-27241 GCA_001247695.2 Cymbomonas tetramitiformis
TCCTCCATACTATCCAAGAGCCGCGATGCCATCCTCCATACTATCCAAGAGCTGCGATGCCGTCCTCTGTGCCTCGCCTGCCCCACCAGAAGCCTGCCCGGACTTCCCAGACTGCGCAACCCTCTGTGTGTGTGAGCTTGCACAATCACAACTATATGTATTTGTACAGTGTATATGTCAGCCCAAGAGTAGTATGCTTGTCAGCAGACTGCGTTCATACGGCCTCAACCTCGACACCCTCCCAAAGAACTGGGGGCTTCATTAACGCTCGACACGAAATGCATGATATGCATTAGGAGGTGGCCGAGGCCAGAACGGAGGGGTGGGCCGAGCCCCAGTCCAAGGCCGAAGTAGAGGAAAGCCCTGGAGTGGGCGGGACCGTGCAGCGGGTGTAAGTCCTGGGGCGGTGGTGGCGGCCCATAAAGTGCGACCGATTGTTGGAGCGACAGCAAGAGAATGACTGTCCGAGTCGAGTTCAAAGTCTGCAGCGGCACATAGCATGGCGGCACAGGAGAAAGGGAGCAGGGTCCTGAAACTGGCGGCAAGCAAGGCTCGCACGGCCATTCAGGGATTTGACAGGGCCGGATTATGTGAGGGGCCAGACAAGGGGCGTGGTGCAGACCTGAGTGTATGTGCCTGTGCTGTACGCGCTGGCTGGCCCAGAAATAGGCTTGATCTGAACAGACCCCCTCCCCCCTCCTCCAGATCCATGAAGCCGACTTGCTGCCCGTTGCTGGTGCCACTAAGCAAGATGACGTCCCAGGTCAGCTGACTTTGTGGGCGAGGAGCCTGGGAGGGAAGAGGTCACCTCTTCAGTGAGGCTGAAGCGTTGGCGCTCAGTCCCAAAGTCCAGGTTGTCACTCCGCTCGTCTTGCTGGCTCTTGCAGTGTAGCATTAACACTGATCCGGGCAAGCCCCGCGCAAGAGGTGAGGCTGCGCAGTTTGCTCGCTTGAAGCAATATCATGAGAACGGTTTACAAAGTGTTGCGTTGGTTGCAGTAAGTGGTGGTCGAAGGTCAAGAGACAAGAAGGAGAAGGGATGATCCCTTCTCTTAAGCTTTGAATAAGTATCCTATCACTGTTCGATTCAGCCTATGTATCTGTTCGGGCACTGGTATGTTCCCTCTGTTGAAGAACAGCATGCGTACCGGGGAGTAGCCCTGCCAGCTCGAGCAGCATCACACCCTGCACAACGCCCTCCTGCGTTACGGCTAGAGCGGGCCCTCACTAAAACATAGGCATTCCATGAAACCGAGATTTCGCACATGGCTGCAGTCAGCCGGCTTTGACAATCGACAGCAGAGTATTTCTTGAGAAAGCACGAGGAATAGCACTTCTCAGGCTCAGTCCGGAGGCATACCGTAAAGGCATAGAGGAACAAGCGCAGATGAAGCCTCTTCCTGAGAGAACCGAATACCGCACTCAAACGTGAGGCCGGTCAGCCATATAAACGGCGGTGTAGCCTGCCTCCATTTATCACGAAAAAAAATGCAGGTCTCGTTCACAGGAGCTCCCAAACGAGAAACGTTTATGGAGTGTGAGGATTGGTATCGAGCTTCTCTGCGCATTCGAGTCTGGCTTTTGCTTTCAAGCATTAACCACCCAAAAGTCCAAGTGGCTTTTGCAGAAGGCATTGCCACTGTTGCCGTATGCCTGACTTCCGAGCCTAAACTTGGGCTGGTCTATTCCGCTGTTTCAGGGAAGGCGCTGGGAATAAGTGGCATGTGCAAGGAGATTCTCCAAGAACGGTATGGACGTCCGTGCGCATATCATAAGTGTGCCTGCACACGTGAATAGAAGAAGACAGAGGCCTGTAACGTGGCAAGTCGACGCACTGGTCATCAGTTTCGTCTGGATCAGAGTCTTCGAATAGTTCATCAAAGTCTTCAAGTATCTGCACTTCACTTCCCATACCGTCAGGAAGAAGGCTGCGCGACAGAAAAGACGCCGTGCATTCTTGACCCTAAGAGGTCAAACCCCTACTTGGCGTCCTCTGAGTTCCCAGTCTGGTCAAAGAAGTGTGCCTCGGGAACGTACAAGCTTTCTGTTTGTGAAAGCTACCAATAAGAAGATGCCACCAGCCAAGATGGTCGTTGCCACACCTGCAACGCGCGGTTTTCGATTTAGATGCTGAGGTCAACCCAAGAATACAGAACGCAAAGTAGATTTACTCTTCCGCTGCCAAATTGCCGTCTCCCACTTGGGAATCAATGGTACACAACGAAGATCATGCAGAGCAGAAAACGGGTTACTGGCTCTGCTTAATTCACTGGCCAACACTGTCGGTCAGCTGTGGAAAACGCGAGATTGTTTCAGTGAAAGCGATGCGTTATTGAAAGAACTACGTACATCACCTTGGTAGAAAATGCTTTGCAGGAATTGTGTGGAGTCCCATCGGTGCAGACAATATATTAGAAACGTGAAGCCCGTCCGGTTGAACATCACACACGCGAAGACCTCAGCGACATACAACCAGTCTTAATGAAGCTTGGGATGCGGACTGTCAGGTCGACCAAGTACTTACCAAAAAGGAAGAAGTTCAGGTATGCGCGCCCCCAGTTAGTGGATGCAGCGAACCTGCGAAACGGTTGTATGCAACATAAATATTCGGGCCTTGCGTCCTTAAGTCTTCTGGAAGGTGCCTCAAACATTGCAAAACGTGCGTGAGGAGAGTGGACACGCAAGTCTTGTAGGATAATCAGGAACGCACCCAACAATCGCAAACACAACCATGAAGACGCCGAGGCCTATCAGTAGCCTTAGGGAAAACACGAAACCCTACGGAATTAGTGTAGATATCACAGAAGGCAACACCAAAAGCGGTTCTCCATATAAGTCAGAGCTTCCCCGCCCCCTCCCAAAAGAACTGCAACCAGCAACTTTGAAGTAAACAGCTTTAGCCCTGTTGAGAGCAGTGGAGTATATGGAGTACTGGGGACGTAGAAAACGTCCACAACCGCGAAAACAAGGAACTTAACTTTTCAAATCTGGAATTCACGATGGCTGTGGAGAAATCCGTACCAACTGATCACAGTTTGCACGGACGGGTCTATGTGTAGTGCACACCCGACGGCAGCGAGGGCTACGAGCTGGTAACCATATTACCACACGCCCAACACCTTCAGCACCATCGTTGCGAGTACAAACACGTTTATCACGTTCTGGTTACAAACAGAGGTAACATAATACAATGGGGATAGTTTTTCCATTACATGAGAGGCCCCGCCGCACCACACGGGCTGTTGACACGATCCAGTGCGAGTGAACATACCAGGTGTAAGCCGCTGAGTACACGAATGTATGTCTTCCCCGCGTTTGCACAGCTTTGAAGGCACGACATTGCAGCCCGCTTTATGTATGAACTTCAAATCGTATAGCAGCTTCCCAAGAGTTAAGACGCGGTCTAAGCTTGCGATCAAGCGCGCGCGACTTTCATATTTGGATTAAACATTTTCGTGTCAAACTTGTCGTATATTACTCCTCTTCAACGCTAATATGCAGGAAAAGGTCCAAATAGTTGCCAAATAAGCGAGTTGAAGCCTGCAACACTTCGCTTCCGATCGCGTGCGGAAACTATATAACCGATTGTTACAGGTGTAGTAGTTGGTGAACACAACAGGTAAACCGGTCGCGCGGTCGGGTGATTGAGCAGAGTGGAGACCCCGACCGCGACTGTCTTACGTTAGTGGAGACTGGAGAGTGGAGACTGGACACTCGACTGGAGAGAGATTCAATTCCTAGCACCTCCCGTCCGCTCGATACGCTTTATCAGTCCAATTCACGATCCGGATCATTAGAAGTAACACCTGCGCTGCGCGCTGCCCTGCGCTGCGATGCGCTGGTGATGATATGACGTGTCATCACAATATATCACGATCAAATTAGCGATCGCCAAACCCTCCCTTCCCTTCTCCCTGCAAAAGAAAACTGATGGTTTTCTGATCAGTGTAGTATGACAGGCAGTATGACTGTCATACGGAGCAGATCTGAAAACTGAGGTTTTCTGATCAGTCGGAGGCCTTAAGAGGCCAGCTTCGGACTGAGGCGACTTCTTGCCGTGTTACTGTGATTGTGTGGACTTTCATTGACTGTGTCCGTTTTTAAAGTCAGTGTCCGTTTTTGCAGTCAGTGTCCGTTTTTACAGTTCCTTAACACCGTAAGTTTTTCAGTGCACATATACTTTCAGTAGTATTTCGTATATTGATTATGGAGTGGTTCACCGATCCGATTTTGTGCCAGAAGCGTATTGATGATTTGCACGCGCAGCCGGCGTACGCGGACGCCTTTGCTGCGTTTCAGGAGGGAGATGACCTTACGCAACCACAACAGAAGTTGATGCGACAGATGGAGAGAGCGACAGCGCGCCTTGCTGAGCTCAAGGGACTTTCGCAAGTGGCTTCTGGTGACCGTAAGCGTCCGTGGGAAGCAGCAGTTGACCTCACTCAGCTTCCAGGGTCCGATCGCCTAGAGTTGACTCGCAACGATGATGGCAAAGACAAAGGGCTCCGCAAGCAATTCCTAGAGACTCAGCACCACTTCGTGGCGCACTCTGCGTCGCAGTTGGCGCTTATTGATGCCAAGAACGAATTGGAAGGTGTGGAGCTTCCTGGAACCGTCACTCTTGCCTTGGAATTTGTGTCAGAGACTGCGGAAAAGGGAATCGCACGCGCCAAGGCTCGCGCAAAAATCTTGGCGTTGGTTTCAGACAAGGGCCCTGAGGTTGGCTGGAAGATCTGCGAAAAGTTGGAACGTAAAACGTACGCTGAGGATGAGGAAGATGAAAAGCTAATGCGAAAAGCCGAGAAAGAAGTGAAAGCTGAAAAGCTTCACGCCGCGCAAGCTGCGGCTGCCAAGGGGCGAACTAAGGGCCCAGGTAGGGGTGCCTTCGCTGCGACTCGTCCGGCTGCTCCTGGGGCGCCTCCGCCACCACCGCCTGTTCAGGCAGGACGTGGCAGCCAACTCCTATGCTGGAATTGTAACGAGTGGGGTCACCACAAGAACCAATGCTCGCAGCCGCGCTCAGCCGGCAGAGGCCGTGGCAGAGGCACTGACCGTTAAATTGTGAGGATGTAGAGCCACGATGGCTAGAACAATGGGCTTAGCGGAATGCTTTGCGGTTGTGGTGGAATGCCCAACCATAATGTAACCTTTGGGGACGAAACCCTAAATTGTAATGAACTTTTGGCCTGCGGGCTGTTGTTTTCCTTGTGTTTCAGGTCTTGAATTGTCTGAGGAAGAGATTGGCGAGGCCGTACCCTTGTGTGAGCAGGACGTTCCTGTGCCTCGCGTTGCGGGTAGACTTAGGGAGCGAGCTTCTTTTTGGCGGACCTTCGTGCGCTCTTCGTACGTTATGTCTTGGATTGAGAACGGTTTTAATTTGAAGTTTAAGGATGGCAGGGTTCCGCCTCGAGTGCACCTGCCTAATCACGTGTCTGCTGTTAGGCATACTGCCTTTGTCACTGAGGCTTTGCAGGAGTGTGTGCTTATGGGCGCCTTGAGAGAAGTCTCGGGGAAGCCGCGGGTTGTCCTACCTTTAATGGTGGACGACTCTCGGGACAAATTACGGCTGATCTTCAACGGTAAGTGGCTCAATGCTTTCTTGAGCTTTCCTAAGTTCAAGTATGAGCACCTCCAGCCTTTATTTATAGACCTGCTTAGGAAGGATGATGGGTTGTTTTACTTCGACTATAAGTCGGGGTACTACCACGTTGACCTTCACGAGATGTCTCGTACCTATGTTGCTGTTGAGTGGCAGGGTAGATTCTTTGAGTTTTGTGTGCTGCCTTTTGGTCTAGCCCCAGCTTGCTGGGTGTTCACGAAGATTAACAAGGAGCTCGTAGGTAAGTGGCGGGGTCTCGGATTCCGTGTGCACCCCTACGTGGACGATTTTGCTTTTGCTGTGAGGGCTCCCACTCTCACGGACCCCTCGGCTTTGGCTGTACTGTCCCGTATTATGCGGGACGTGCGGGAGGCGGGCTGGCTCGTGTCTGAGCTTAAGTCTCAGCTGTTTTTCACACGTGCCCTTGTGCATATTGGCATAGGCATAGACCTGGAGGGGGGGGTCTTGTTCGTGCCTGAGAAGGCTCTGAACAAGATCCGTGCTTGTGTGTCAGACTTGTTGAGGCTGTTTCATAGGCTGCCTCTGAGGCTTGTAGCCAAGTTTGCAGGCTTGGTCAATGCCCAGTGGTTTGATGTGCTAGGGGGTGTCACCAGACTGTTTGCTAGGGCGGCTGCGGTGCTCATTGCTGACACCTTGACTTGGGGCTCATGGGCCTCTCACGTCCCGGGCTCTGATGCTTTCCGGGCAGAGCTTGAGTTTTGGCTGACTGACGGCTTCCGTAGGCACCAGAGGGGCATTTGGGAGCCCAGGGGGGCGGGGCTCCAGCTGGAGACAGTCCATGCGGACACTTCTGAGGTGGCATGGGGCTCTTGGCTGGAGCAGTCCTTAGGGGGACCCGTGAGCTGCTTGGCCACAGTTATCTGGCCATGTCAGACAGACTGAAGTCATCCACTCTCAGGGAGCTCCGGGGCATTTTTGACTCTCTCCGGGCATTTGATGTTGCTGGCAGGCTGAGAGGGAAGAGGGTGCTTGTCATTTGTGACAACCAGGCTGTGCATTTTGTCATTGAGTCTGGCAGTAGGCATCAGGAGCTCCAGGAGCTGGCATTAGCGGTGCATGATTTCTGTGCTGACCACGGGGTGGTTTTGTCCTCCCTTTGGATGCCCAGGGAGTTTGAGACCCGGGCTGATGCCCTCTCCAATATCAGAGACCATGATGACTGGATGGTCAATCCGGCAATCTTTCGGTGGGCTGACCCGTGGATTGCCGGGGGGTGGAGGCACACCCGGGACAGGTTTGCAACTGATAAGAATTGTCTTGTTTTTGACAGTGCAGGTGCCCCGTCTTTCAACAGTGCTTGGCACTGTCCAGGTACGTCTGGGTTTGACACCTTCAGTCAGACGGATTGGCGGGAGCACGTCAACTGGTGCAACCCGCCTTTTCGGATGATCGGGAGGCTCCTGCTGTTCCTACAGGCTGAGAGGGCTGCGGCCTCCATTGTGGCCCCGGTCTGGACTTTCCAGCCGTGGTGGGTCTTGCTGTATCCCGACGGGGTTCACTTGGCAGACTGTGTGGTGCAGTGGGCGGAGCTCCAGCCTTCTGCGGACACCTTCCTCCCTAGCCTCGGAAGGGCCAATGAAGGGGGGGTGGGCCTGCCGGATTTTCGGGTCCTCCTCTTGCGGGTCTCCTTCGATGAGAGGGAGCCTGCGGGCCCCGGTCCCCGCTGTACCTTGGGAGGTTGCAGGGCTTGTGACTGGGGTAGGGGTATGAGATGGGGACTGCCTTTCATGCAGGCATCGTAGGCACTGGGGAGCAGTGGGCTGGGCTGCAGTTCTCCGTGACGGACCCGCTGGAGATGCAGCTGCGGGCGGACATGCTGTTGGCGGTGTCTGGCACTCGTGAGGCTAGCACCATGCGGGGCTACTCTCGGGTGTTCTTGCGGTACCAGGCCTTCTGTCAGGACCGTGACCCGCCCAGGGTGCCTGTTCCTGCCGACCCGGTCACGGTGGCTATGTACTTGCAGTACAGTAAGAGTCAACCAATAAGAGAAAGCTACGTTAAGAAACCAGCCAGCTTTTTTTTGGGGGGGGGTCACAAGTTTAGGAGAAAAGCTGGCTGGTTTTAAAAGTTAAGAGATTGGCAAAAATAAGAAATATGGAGGCTGGCTAGACCCCAGGACATTTTCTTAAAATATAGCAAAATAAGTACGGCTTTGATGTTAGAAAAGTCATCTTGTGCGAGTAGACCTTCCCTAACATCACTAATAACTTACCGCAATTGTGAACGTGTCGCGTCGTCCATCACGGTAGTGGGCGGTTTTTTCGAAGTGAGGATGTGCTGCGAATCCAATACGAGAAAACTGATTTTTCACTCTTAAGAATGAGAAAAGCTAGCTGGCAAAATAAGCGGTTTTCTCTTATTTCGTCGGCTCTCTTAGGTACCGAAGCTGGGGGGGAGGGGGCTGACCCCGAAATCTCTGTTTTCTTATTGGTTGACTCTTACTGTACATAGCCAATCAATGCAGCCAGGACGTTCTCTGTGGTGAAGACCGCTTCGGCTATGGTCTTCACCGCTCATGACTTGGCTCTGGTCCCGGCGGACCGGAACCCCACTTCTCATCGGCTGGTGGCCGCGGTACGGGAGGCGGCTCACAGGAGGCTGGGGGACAGGCGGCTCAACAGGAAGGGGCCGCTGGAGTTTGCATTCGTGCAGAGTGGTGCCCGTTGCTGGTTGATGCTGGGAGGGGTCACTCGGCAGATGTTTGCTACACTGGGTTTGGACATGTGGACAGGCTTTTGGCGGTATGACTGTGCGGAGAAGGTGAGGCTGCGGGATATGAAGTTCTGTGAGACCCACATGACCACCTTCCTGGAGAAGCGGAAGACGGACAAGTACAGGTATGGTCAGCTGGTGGAGGTTGCCCGGGCGGCGGAGGGGCAGCCTTTGTGCCCAGTGGAGGTCAGTCAGAGGTGGGTTGACACTCAGATTGCACGGGGAGTGCAGCCCGATGAGCCCCTGTTTCAGCAGATTGATGGCAGGCGGTTTCAGCGGGACCCGTCGGCTGACTGCCTGACGGGGAAGAGGCTGGATTATCCTCAGCTGAGGAGGTACCTGTTCAGGATGCTTGGTGAGGCCTCTGGGCTGGACCCCGAGGCTCTGAGGCAGCTGTATGGGACCCAGTCCCTGCGGTCTGGTGGGGCCACGGCGGTGGCTGCGGCTGACCAGGTTACTGATTTCGAGTTCAATCAGTACGGTGGCTGGAGCTCGTCGGCGGCTGCGGCCACCTACAAGGCTACCAACCTCAACCGCAGGCTGGCGGTGTCCAGAAGCATGCCCCATGCTCAGCAGAGTAGGCGGCCCTTCTTGTCTGATTGCTTGATTGCTGCCATGCATTGTACGTGCACTGCTTTGTGGTGATCTTTGTGTGCTTGCACCGGCCGGGTTTCCATTCACATACGTGTCATATGTGTCATGCAAGCTGGGCTATGTAGCCGCAGCTGATTAGAAAACTGATGGTTTTCTGATCAGGGTAGTATGACAGGCAAACACTTCTCGCGAACCCGCCTGAGGCGTGCACCTCTCTCCGGGCCGCGGGCTCTAAAATAGATTTTTTAAAAAATGTAATTTTTCTACTAACTGTGCTCGCAAGGCTTCAAGACAACGGTAACAATGGCGATGGGGCGACGCAGGTAAGACATGAGGTGCGCCAACCCGTACTTGCAGTGCGTGAAACTCCCCTGTCCGTATCTGTAGCGCCGTACTTTGCATGTAGTGCTCGACACCCCAGCCCAAACAAGCCAGACACAAGTCGTACAGCCACTGAAAAACCTAAGATGGCCAACACGAAAGCCGGCAATGTGCGAAAATTCGGAGAAAGAAGTCCCCAGCAAGTGGGGCAAGAAGAAAAATCGAGCAGGCTCATGGAGCACGAAAGAGGATCAGCGGACCAAGCGAACACCGAGGAGTTCATCAAAGAAATAAGAGCGCAATCAGCGAAGAGAACCGACGGGTACCCAGGCGGAGCGACCATGCCAGACCTCTGCGACACACATGGCGAAGATATGAAAAAACTGATTGAGGCCGCGGGGGCAGCAGAGGCGGATATGACGGCGCTGGAGGCGGTGGCAGAATACATGGCCACTGTCTACGAGGACGCGCGGAACGTGAAGTACCAGCGAGGCTTCCCACTGGAAACCATCTACGGGCTCCCGGCAGGGCACGGCAAAACTCACTACCAGCTAGTAGTAAATTGCACTGACCTGACCTCAGAGGAGCAGGATGAAGTTGGTATGCACAAGAAGGGACCACAAGTGACGGTGGGGCCCTTTCGCGAAGAGCCGAGAGCAGCGAAGCAGTACATCGGCCACCTGGAGTCGGCAATCCGACACTTTCACGACCTCCCTGACACCGCTCCGGTTCTGTGCAGTGGCAAAACTCAGCTACGCTGGTACGCGGACAAGATAGCCGAGTTCCATCTCACCTTTGAAAAAAGCGAATACGCCATCACTGCGCTGGCGACATCTCTGGCCCATCTACCTCTTCACTGCGTACCACTGGGGGCAGACGACTTTCAAGCAGCAGACGTTTGCATCCCGAGGGTAAGGGTATTTCACCCGAGGCAGACCAGGACAGGCAACGCGGAGCGACAACTGCACATAATCAGCGAACAGCTACGTGGGCATACGACCAAAGACTTGGAAAAACAACTGCGCAGTATGCCCTCTATTGAGTCGGCAATCAAAGGGGCGCGGGGACTGCCCGCGTACATGGAGAAGCACACCAACAGCATACGGCTGGTGGCGGTCACGGAGGAGGCCGCCGACAACATCGAGTCGAAGGTGCTGGCCTTCCCGGGTCTCGGGGAGTACACAGTTCAAAGAATCAGACCATCTCTAACGAACAGAGGCGAGGACGAGACAGAGGTGATAGTAGTTGATAAGGGGAGCACCATCAACTTGGCCGCGGACCTCCCGAACTTAGTCGCGGCCATCCAGGAGGTGTTTACACAGGCGGGCTTGGGCGAAGCAGCCGAACATCTGAAGCCGCTGCCAGCGACGACGGTGAGGCCAGGCACCGACCCAGGCCGGACCAAACACAGGTAAACTTGAGGGTGGACAAAGAAGCCTACCGGCAAGCGGTGAAGAAAATGAAAACCAACAAAGCGGCCGGGCCCATGGGGATACAAAATGAAATATTGAAACAGATGCCGGACAGATTCCATGACCAACTGTGTGAACTCATGGGGCTAATGTGGGAACACAGACACACTCCCCTACCATGGAAAAAAGGCTACTTCTGCTTCCACCACAAACAGGGCGAGGTAACGAAGCAGCAAAACTACAGACCTATAGCTCTACTGGATTGCCTGTTCAAATTGTATACCACAGTACTCACAAAAATGCTGGCTGACTTCTGTGAAATAAACGGCATGCTCTCGGAAGCACAGGAGGGCTCAAGGGAAAACCACAACACAATGAAGCAACTCACCAGGGTAACTAATGCTATTGAAGACGCCAACCTCTCCAAAAGAAACCTACATGCAACCTACGTGGATTTTGAAAATGCGTATGGGTCAGTTGACCACAAAAGACTTATTATGACACTAAAACACCTAGGGGTGCCACCACAACTCACTGAAGCCGTTAGGGATATACTGGGCGAAAATGAGGAGGACTCCATGCAAATGAGAGCAAAGGTAGGGGACCAAGTCTCGGAAGAAGTACCAATAAGAAGGGGGATTCTGCAAGGGGACAGCATGAGCCCATTACTATTCATACTATACCTGGAACCTCTCCTACGATGGCTAGAGGTAGGGGACCACGGGTACCAGCACAAGTATGCGACCGACAAGGGGCTCAGAGGGGAGCCGAGAACCTCCTCGGGGGCGTTTGTGGACGACCTAATTATACTAACCAAACTAATGACAGGGATGGAGCAACAACTGGAGAAACTCTCGACATTCGGAGACTGGAGTGGACTCAGAATAAACGAGGATAAAACAAAGATAACAGGGGTAGAACATGGCAACAAAAATGTGAAAGAAGGTAGACACCAAGGGGTGAAATGCGGAAGTCGAACATTAAAGGTCCTCAAAGCCGGAGACACCTATAAATACCTAGGGGTCCTTCTCAATATGCTGGGGACATGGAAAGAAGAAAAAAGAAAGTCACTGCAGGAGCTCAAGCGAAGAATAGACGCACTACTGGCCACCCCCCTCACACAAAGACAAAAAGAGTACTCCCTGAAGTCGGCCATACTAGGAAAATTCAAATACGGGCTCCACCTCGGGATATACACACAGGGTGAAATACAGCAGGCTGAAAACCAGCTGGGGGCCGCGATGAAAAGAATATACGGACTTCCGGCGAATGGCACACCTAATGAACTAAACACGGAGGGAAAAGAGGAATATGGACTGGGACTCCAGTCCCTACAGGCAATATATGCACAGGAGGTCTACACGGGATTGGCAGGGGCCGTTCAGAGTGAGGAAGACAAGGATGTCCAAATGGGATATGGCAAAAGGGAGAGAAACCTCCTAACCAGACAAAGAATGTCGCAAGTCAGCAGGTCCACAGCCGGGCTACTGGAAAAACACTTCGAAGAAAGAGGACACAGCAGCACAAGAAGCAAGCTAAAAATGGGACTACAAACACAAACAAACACTCTGAGGAAAATGAACGCTCTGAATGAATATGGGATACACGTAAAAGGGGTAGGGAGCCATATGCAGGAACTGGCTAAAGAAACACTACCTATAATGAGACAGCTGGGAAAGGCTAAAAGGGTATACACAAACGCGGAAATGGAGGGCACCACCAGAACAACCAAGCACCTCAGGAGAATGGACACAGAATACAGAGACCCACAGTTGCAGCCTGCGACTACAGGCTCTGAAAAAATGGGGGCAGTAAATGTAATACGGGAAACGAAAACTCAGCAAGCTACTAAGCAAATAAATTTCACCAAAATGCTCACACTATTCAGAAATTACCCGGACCTCAAAAACCTAACCACAGCAGATGGGAAAAGTGCTATACCAATAAAAACACTAAAGGCAACAGGTGGAAGAAAACACGACAACAAGACGGCAACAAAGATAGCACAAGGCATGATGCACTTATACCCATACATTTGCGAGGCACAGCCCAACGACATTAAGAAACCAGGGGACCACTGGGACCATGTGTGGAACAGAAGATTAAAACCAGAATACGTACAGGAACGGAAAACAGGAGAGCTAGAGAGGTACACCAAAAGTACGGTAAACATGGAAAACATAAGCGACTGGCCGGCGCAAATAAAGGCGCTACATGAGGCTGGAAATAGCCTGAAGGACATACTGCAACTATTGTCCATGTACCCACTAGCCAACCAAACAAAACACTTCGAACAGGCAGACGTGGAATGGACAGAACAGGAGAAGGAAACTCTGGGCATAGAAACTAACCAGGAGAAGGAGGAAGATGATGTAATGACCGCAAGAAACCCACGGGGAAGAATAAAGAGGAAGACAGAGCAACGAGACAGAGACCAGTGGTCAACACAAGAGGACCAAATGGACACGCTAGAACAAGAGGGAACATACACGCCCGCCAGGATACTGGCAAGTAGACAGTACCTACAAAACTACACCGATGTGACCTCGAAAGTAACACAGTACGAAATACGGTGGACCAACAGCGAAGGAAGGGAACAAACGACGTGGAGCACAGAAGAAACAGTAAGAACACACCTGCTCAAACACAACCTCTCCTCGGACCACGGATGGCAGAACCTTGTGGAGGAATGGGAAAATGACAAAAGAGACAAAAAGACCAAACGTGAACCCGTTGAAGAAATACTGGCAGGGCAACCAAACGGTGAACAGAGATACTGGAAACATGTAACACACCTGGAAATATGCACAAGGGAAACGAACCCGGACCAAGACATTAGGCACATTCCAGGAACAAAAGACAGGCAACTACGCGCGGAAGGTGACACCACCTACTGCTACGAGCCGGGTGGGGGCCTCATAGGCACACTAAGCACAGTAAAAGTTAGAGAATTATACGACAGATATGCCGAGGCGGTGGGGGACAGCACGGCACAACGACCAACAGGAAAACAACTGGCCAAAAGACTGAAACTAAGTGTGGAACACAAAATACAGGTCAACACCTTCGAGGAGGAAATTGCACAATTGCTGATAAGATACTCTAGTAAAGCAGAGATGAAACACAGAAAACGGAACTTCCAAAACCACTGGACCTTCCCCCCGGAAATGATGGAGGCGGTGCACACAGCCATGGGAGTCCAAACAGAGGTGTTCGCCTCGCCACTCAATGTACACAAAAACACTAAAATATACTACTCACAATACCCACGAGACTCGGTATTTGGGGCTGTTGGCTCGGCATGGGAAGAGCAATGGGAAAAACTGGGGTCGTACCAATTCAACCCGGAGTATACAGCAGGGGACCTCTACAAGGCACTGAAAAAGGCAATTAACTCCACAAAAACAGCAGAACCCGTCCTAGGGGTAGGGATATACCCCACATATGCCAAAAGCCCGTATAGAAAACTACTAAACAAGCACATGGGATACAGGGTACATGAGCTGCTTGAGATAAAGGAAGGGCAGTTCACCTTTCTGCCACCTGACCACTGGATGCAAGGAAACCTACAAAAACCCAAACAATGTAACTGGAACATGAGAATACTGATAGTAGCAAATGCGGCAGGATGGAGAAAATACTGCCCACCTGGGCTGTACTTGAAAACATTGGAAAAAAATATTTTTGGAATCTGTTTTTTTTGGGCTATTACGCTTATTTAGTCCTTACTATGGACAGTCTCCAAAGATTTATCTGAAAAAACATTTTACACTTCCTGTTACAGCACCTCAAAGTTAGGTCGGTATGGGCATTGGGTAGGTAAGGGGTAAGTAGGGGGCAATACCTACCCTGTACCTGGGCTGTACCTGGGCTGTACTTGAAAACATTGGAAAAAATATTTTTGGAATCTGTTTTTTTGGGGCTATTACGCTTATTTAGTCCTTACTAAATGAGTAAAATAGTCCTTACTAAATTAAGGCCCTACTTACCCTTGTTTATGTATAGACATGACCATATTTACCTTGTACTTGAGTATAGATACATGATAGGTAGGGCCCTACCCACCCTTGTTTATGTATAACCATGGCCTTACCTGACTAGTACTTGAGTATAGATACATGATAGGTAGGGCCCTACCTACCCTTGTTTATGTATAGACATGGCCATACCTACACTGTACTTGTATATAGATACATGATAGGTAGGGCCATACTTACCCTTTTTTATGTATATACACAAACTGATGCTATCTATTTACACTACACAAATGCCATGTCGTACTGCAGGCCTAAGTACTAAGCAAGCTCGTCCTCGCTAGGATTTTCATCCTGGACATTCTGCTCGAAGAAATCTGCTCGAGGGTCAAGAACCACCGCAGTTTGCATGCAAGGATGCTTCACAATTACTACTTGCGACGCGATCTGATCTGCGAGCATGAATGGCTCTGTGGTATCGAAGACGGTGTCAGGGTTCTCGGGGTCATCGCAAAAGAAACAGCCAGTGACGCTGTCCGGGCCAACTATGGAGTTCATCCGGTTATACATGGCGATCTTCGCTTTTGTCGGCTTCTGCAGCCAAGCCGCCTTGACAAATATGTACTCGACCCCACCAAGCTTGATGGCATAGACGTCTTCAAGACGGGCGAGCCTGGCACGCATGTATAATTGAGGAATTAGTTTGCAAAAACTACTGGAATCGTCTGAACATGGCCATGTTTACCCAGGGTATCTAAAGAAACTAGGTGAACATGGCCCTGTTATCACAATACATTACTAGGTAGGGCTAGAACATGGCCATGTTTACTCATTAATCATAAGCAGAAAGGCACGCACCTATCAGTCTCTTCCTCTTCACTTGTTCCACGCACGCGTTCGATGAAAAAAGAGCGGAAATAACACTGGACAGTTTTGAACTTCTTGTCCACAGCAGCGATGCGGAATCGCATGTTACCCACTTGTACCTTGTTAAACCTGCGGCACTTTGTGGGGCAACCACGCAACAACTCGATTTCGTCGGGAGTGAATGGTCGTCCGAGCCAAGGAGTCGGATCTTCGTCGGCGGCTAGACGGCATGTCATCCTCCTTTGCAGTCCTTTCTTCAAGCCACGACCGCCTCTCTTGACCCTGCGAATCACCTGAGTGATTAGTTTGTGGAAACGTGGATGGAAATCATGCACGAACATGGCCATGTTTACTTAGTGTTTCATTCAGGCATTGATTAGATGAGGCCTTACCTTGTTCGTAAGTCCTCATGATATGCATCAAGCAGGTCTTGCAACCGTCGGTAATGCCCCACATTGGTGCGCATCCAAACATCGATGCACGCTCGCTCGCCTTCGGTCAATGTGTGCTTCTTCCCTTTATCGGCCACAACAACGCGGTCCCGTACAAGAGCGGGGACGACACGTGGCCGTGGAACTTCGTTGCGAAGTGCCATAAGTAACCCTCGTACATACTGAATGGTCTTCTGCCGCCCCATTCCGTTCATGATGCTCTGCACCGGGAAGGCATTGTTCTTCACCCACCTCCCGATTTTGCCATTTAAGGACTCGAATACGAACATCCAATACTCGCGAACCGGCCCGAGGTCTCGAAGTTGGTCTACCACGTGACACAATAGATGTGTGTTGAGGACCCCCAGTGAGGGCTCGTCCCATGTCGCGAGCTCTCCATGGTGACGAGCCACTCTCTAATGTACTTGTCAAGTGTCGGCAGCTCCTGAATCCCCATGTTCACCATCAACAATAGGTAGGTAGGGCCATGTCCCACCATGTTCCTAGAAGGTCATGAACGGGTATGGCCATGTCTAACCATGTTCCTAAGGGATAATGGTCAAGTATGGCCATGTTCACTCTGTAAACTAGGTGGGCATCGCCATGTGCATTCAGCCTTCACACAAAATGTAAATTCTTGGTGACGCGACAGGGAACATGAGAGCAAGGTACCAGAGAACCGCACCTTCAGATCGATCTCGTGGGCCGTGATTTCCCGGACTATCGTTGAAAGTTGCCCCACCAAACGTGCGAGTGCATTGGGTGAGTCATCGTCCCTTGGCCATGCCGCGAGGATCGCGAAAAGTCCATTTCTGAACATCACCAAATATTCGTGGGCTTTTAGCTTCTTTGCGTTTCCGTCTGAAGACAGTTTCAACAATTTCCATTGACCCGCTCCCCATTCCCGTGGAAAGCCAACTTCCTCTCTCGCGAATTCCTCGGCTCTCTTCAAGCACCTTCCCGTAGCGGTGCGCACGTCGACAATCTGCCAAGGGGATGTCCTTTTGGTGTAGTTGCCATTCGCATCTGCTCAAGTGTCGGACCCGACCATAATTCACGTATGGATGCTAAACTTTTGAACAAACCGGACAGAACTGCCTAGGTATGGCCATGTTCAAGCATGTTCATAAGCCAAAACGGCTGGACACAGCCATGTTTACATAGGTTTCGCTGGATGGGTTCACGTCGGGTCAGGCCTATGGAAAGGGGAAAATACCAGTTGCCCACCATGTGGGTTTAATGCCTTGAGATTTCGCCCACGTTCGCGTTTTCTTGTCAAAGTCAGTTCCCATCACGGCGTCAAGGACGTGCTCTCCAAGATTCTTGATCAAGTGCATCAAGTCGATGAGGTAGTCCTTGGCCTCATCCCAATACGGCAAGCGTGAGAATTCCGAAGGAAATTTTATACCGGTAGCTTTTATCATCGTCTCGAGATCCTTCATCGTGAAGTGTCCGCTTTCCTTAAGCGTTTGTTTGGTGCTGCGCCGCGTGGTGCCGTATCTCGGCATCCGTTCTCTTTTGAAACTCTGCGGGACCTGCGATGCAACAGGGTGAACATTGCCCTACCCATCATCGAAGCCGTCCGAACATGGCCATATCCGGTCATGTCTACACGTGGGTATGGCCATGTCTATGAAAAAAACTAGCACAGCATGGCCATACTTAACCAATATCTGTCGCTTGCGTGCAGTACATCAAGGGAATACCAGAGAAGGTTGTTTACCAGGCTCGGCTTCCGTGCGGAAGGTATACCGCATCCCCTTGAAGATGCTAGATCGCCAACCTTGCAGGTTGCATGCAATGCAAGCCATGTACGCCCCCACATCCTTGCGACAAGCGCCATCCATCAAACCTTTGATGTCAAACAACATCTTAAACAACATGCACCTCAAGTTGAAGGTTTCTTTTTTCACGATGTCGTAGCACGGCACGCCATCCCATAACTCCAGCAGCTGGTCCACAAATAGCTCGTAGATAGGTTGCGTGCTTTTTGGCTTCGAGCCGCTACATATCCCAAACACCTCCATGTTCACGAACTTGCCGCGGATGGTGGGGTGCATATTGAGGTATTGAAACGTCACCGGGAAAACTCCGCGCAGGTCCTTCCACACCGTGGCGCCATCCGCACATCCTAAGATCACCACGTTGCGGGGATCGCTGAAGAACTTGGGGTACCTTTCCCGCCGTTGCCTCCATGCTGGACTGTCTGCGATAAACAGGTAAGTATGGCCATGTTCAGTAGGTTTCTAGAAGGACAGGGCCCGAACACAGCCATGCTCAGTAGGTTTCCAGAGGAATAGGGCCCAAATATGGCCATGTTCAGTAGGCTTTCAAAGGGCATTCCTTTCACAATCGGGAACTGGAAATTTTCACTTACCCCACATAGTTCCCATCGCCTCCTTGGTCAAGTCGCATGGAATATGGCGGGCGTGCGCTTGCATGTCCACGCAAAGCTCCGGGTGCGCAAAATTCCTTTTGAGAAGATCCGGGAGGTTCCAATAATAAAACGTGGACTTTCCTCTCCGGCTCGCCAACGTCTTCTCGAGCATCTCCGGGGCCCATCTATCGGCGCCACACGTCGAGCATGTCCGGCACATTGCGTGCTCTCCGTCGAATCTGCAACATCCATTTACACAGATGTCCACCGACTTAGAAGGCAAGCCATACATGGATAGATGTCCTATGGCCTCTTGGTAGTTCTTCGGTAGAGTGCCCTCCGGGAACATCTTCGGCAAATTTAGACGAAGTATCTCCAACAAGTCGTTAAAGGATCCTTGACTAAGGCCATGCTCCAAGTTCCATTCCAAGAGATCGAGCATGAGCATGAAGGCATGGTTTTCCTTACCAGAAGCATCCTGCGAAACTGACACCACCTTTAGAAATGGGACGGACATTGCCACGTAACTGTTCAAACATGGCAATGTTCGCCTTGTTTACATTTTGAAATGGCAAGACATGACCATGTCTGCCCAGTACCTTATTAGCCAGTGCATATCCTCACCTTAAACCTCACCTGATGAAACCACATTAACTCAAAGTGCAGCAGCAGCAAGCGACACCACGGTTGTTGTGTTATTTTCAGGTCGCACCTTTACCATCTCCTCCAACGGCTCTTTAGTATCTCGTTGATTACATCCATCTCCTCGTCATTCGCCTCGTGTGCGGTACCACTCATGCCATCATCTCGATGGGGGATGAACATTGGGTGCGATCGCACTCCCACAAGGCACTCCACGATAGGAAATGCCACATCCCATGACTGGTTGCCGCAATGAAGAGAGATGTGCACGTCATCCTCCGGATACATATCGTCGAAATTGCCGGGTTTCATCCACCCTTCGTACTCGTCGAAGTCAATGCCTTCGATGTGGTTGAGGAAATACATCATCTTCTCCCACTCATACTCGATTTTGAGGAGCTCCCCGTTCGTGCGTGTGGAGGTCACGCTCACGTGAAAACAGGCGGTGTCGTCACGTTCTTGCCGAGTTGGGGAGGCGACTGCAACGAGCACGTTGGGCAGGTATTAGGCACACATGGCCATGTTCACCAATTACCTGAAGCTATACAAGGCAGGTATGGCCATGTTCAATAGGTTCTCACCTGCTGGCTCAGACGGGAAGGGGGAACTTGGAGGGATCGGGGATATGCCGCGACCATCGGCATCTCCTATAGACCCCCCTCCCCAATCCTTCTCTCCGAATTCATCCATCTCTTCATCCGTCTCCAAAGTAGGTTCGGTAGAATCATGTGGGGTAGGCGGCCTAAGAGGAAGCACGGCATCCGGATCCGGTTGTGGAGGTACATGCCAACCGTAAAGCCTTTTGTGTGTGTAGATGGTTCTCGTTGACACTTCCTTGGTGATGTTGTTCTCCACGCAACGATTGCAACCACATGGCTTCTTTTGCGCGTCCCTTGCGCGTGGACCGTTCTCCATGGAGGTGATCTCCAAACGACGTTCTCCCCGGAGATCTCACGTCCCAGTGCTGAGTGAATTCAAGAGAACGAAGAGAAGACAGCTTGCACGAGGATGCAAGCTGGTAGGTGCAGCTTTGCTGTCGCAACCCAAGAGAGTCTCAGGGCATCGACGGTTGCTCTTTTAGAAATGTAGAACTAGTAGTAGATATAATAGAATTAGATTCGTAACAAACAAGTTGGAGCAACCTTGTGCATTAGCTCATTGCTGATATATGCATATTGCTTATTGTGTATATCTTATGTATATATGTATAAACATACTTTGTTCACAGTTACGTGCCACATATGAATTCTTCCCCTGACCCTTGGAAGTTCCACAATCATGTTCGTGTATAATATGGTGATACCCTGTAGAATTTTGGGTTCCAGCAGGGATAGGTATACACTCCTTATGCCGGGGTTTGAATACAATACATATCTACATGTGTAAGCTCCAAAAGCATTCACTGCTAGATAGATCGTGATGCTTTACAACAGTTTTGCAAATTTACACTTACGATGGAAATTCTGCATTATCGCATAATATGAAATGCACTTCAGATTTTCGGGTCCGGTCGAGATGAGCTGATGCTGAGCATACAGAATGATAGATATATGTGTTATGAGCTCAGGAAGCCATCACACGCCTGATGCATCCCGGTGCAACTCGAGATGTCGATTTTATAGTGAAACCCAAAATGCCTTCCGCAGTTTCGCGTAATAAGAAATACCCTACAGATTTCGGGTTCCGGTCGAGATGAGCTGATGCTGAGCATACGGAATGATAGATATATGTGTTATGAGCTCAGGAAGCCATCACACGCCTGATGCATCGCGGTGCAACTCGAGATATCGATTTTATAGTGAAACCCAAAATGCCTTCCGCAGTTTCGCGTAATAAGAAATACCCTGCAGATTTTGGGTTCCGGTCGAGATGAGCCGATGCTGAGCGATGGGAATGATAGATATGTGTGCTATGAACGCAGGAAGCCATCATATGCCTGATGCATCCCGGTGCAACTCGAGATGTCGATTTTATAGTGAAACCCAAAATGCCTTCCGCAGTTTCGCGTAATAAGAAATACCCTACAGATTTTCGGTTCCGGTCGAGATGAGCTGATGCTGAGCATACGGAATGATAGATATATGTGTTATGAGCTCAGGAAGCCATCACACGCCTGATGCATCGCGGTGCAACTCGAGATATCGATTTTATAGTGAAACCCAAAATGCCTTCCGCAGTTTCGCGTAATAAGAAATACCCTGCAGATTTTGGGTTCCGGTCGAGATGAGCCGATGCTGAGCGATGGGAATGATAAATACATGTGCTATGAACGCAGGAAGCCATCATATGCCTGATGCATCCCGGTGCAACTCGAGATATCGATATTATAGTGAAACCCAAAATGCCTTCCGCAGTTTCGCGTAATAAGAAATACCCTACAGATTTTCGGTTCCGGTCGAGATGAGCTGATGCTGAGCATACGGAATGATAGATATATGTGTTATGAGCTCAGGAAGCCATCACACGCCTGATGCATCGCGGTGCAACTCGAGATATCGATTTTATAGTGAAACCCAAAATGCCTTCCGCAGTTTCGCGTAATAAGAAATACCCTAGCAGATTTTCGGTTCCGGTCGAGATGAGCCGATGCTGAGCGATGGGAATGTAGATATATGTGCTATGAACGCAGGAAGCCATCACACGCCTGATGCATCCCGGTGCAACTCGAGATGTCGATTTTATAGTGAAACCCAAAATGCCTTCCGCAGTTTCGCGTAATAAGAAATACCCAGCAGATTTTCGGGTTCCGGTCGAGATGATCTGATGCTGAGCATACGGAATGTTAGATATATGTGGTATGAGCTCAGGAAGCCATCACACGCCTGATGCATCCCGGTGCAACTCGAGATGTCGATTTTATAGTGAAACCCAAAATGCCTTCCGCAGTTTCGCGTAATAAGAAATACCCTACAGATTTTGGGTTCCGGTCGAGATGAGCTGATGCTGAGCGATGGGAATGATAGATATATGTGCTATGAGCGCAGGAAGCCATCACACGCCTGATGCATCCCGGTGCAACTCGAGATGTCGATTTTATAGTGAAACCCAAAATGCCTTCCGCAGTTTCGCGTAATAAGAAATACCCTACAGAATTTCGGGTTCGGTCGAGATGAGCTGATGCTGAGCATACGGAATGATAGATATATGTGTTATGAGCTCAGGAAGCCATCACACGCCTGATGCATCGCGGTGCAACTCGAGATATCGATTATATTGTGAAACCCAAAATGCCTTCCGCAGTTTCGCGTAATAAGAAATACCCTGCAGATTTTGGGTTCCGGTCGAGATGAGCCGATGCTGAGCGATGGGAATGCGAGATATATGTGCTATGAACGCAGACAGCCATCATATGCCTGATGCATCCCGGTGCAACTCGAGATGTCGATTTTATAGTGAAACCCAAAATGCCTTCCGCAGTCTCGCGTAATAAGATATACCCTACATATGTTTGGTTCCGGTCGAGATGAGCCGATGCTGAGCGATGGGAATGATAAATTTATGTGCTATGAATGCAGGAAGCCATCATATGCCTGATGCATCCCGGTGCAACTCGAGATATCAATTTTATAGTGAAACCCAAAATGCCTTCCGCAGTTTCGCGTAATAAGAAATACCCTACAGATTTTGGGTTCCGGTCGAGATGATCTCGGGATGCTGAGCATACGGAATGATAGATATATGTGTTATGAGCTCAGGAAGCCATCACACGCCTGATGCATCGCCGTGCAACTCGAGATATCGGTTTTATAGTGAAACCCAAAATGCCTTCCGCAGTCTCGCGTAATATGAAACACCCTACAGATTTTGGGTTCCGGTCGAGATATGCTGATGCTGAGCATACGGAATGATAGATATATGTGTTATGAGCTCAGGAAGCCATCACACGCTTGATGCATCGCGGTGCAACTCGAGATATCGATTTTATAGCGAAACCCAAAATGCTTTCAGAAGTTTCGCGTAATAAGAAATACCCTACAGATTTTCGGTTCCGGTCGAGATGAGCTGATGCTGAGCGATGGGAATGATAAATATATGTGTTATGAACGCAGGAAGCCATCATATGCCTGATGCATCCCGGTGCAACTCGAGATATCGATTTTATAGTGAAACCCAAAAATGCCTTCCGCAGTTTCGCGCAATAAGAAATACCCTGCAGATTTTCGGTTCCGGTCGAGATAATCGGATGTTGAGCATACGGAATGATATATATATGTGTTATGAGCTCAGGAAGCCATCACATGCACGATGCATCGCCGTGCATCCCGAGATATCGATTTTATGGCGAAACTCGCAATGGCTTCCGCAGTCTCGCGTAATATGAAATATCCTACGGGTTTTCGGTTCCGGTCGAGATATGCTGATGCTGAGGCTTTGGAATGATAGATGCATGTGTTGTGAGATCAGGAAGCCATCACATGCCCGATGGATCGTGGTGCATCCATAGCTATCGATTTTATAGTGAAACCCAAAATGCCTTCCGCAGTTTCGCGTAATATGAAATACCCTATAGATGTTGGGTTCCGGTCGAGATATGCTGATGCTGAGGCTTCGGGATGATAGATGTATGTGGTGTGAGCTCAGGAAGCCATCATACGCCTGATGCATCGCCGTGCATCCCGAGATATCGATCTTATGGTGAAACTTGCAATGGCTTCCGCAGTTTCGCGTAATATGAAATACCCTGCGGATTTTCGGTCCCGGTCCGGAGGGGGTGATGTTGAGCACTCTAAATGATAGATACATGTATCATGAGCTCAGGAAGCCATCATATGCATGATGGATCGCGGTGCATCGATAGACATCGATTTTACAGTGAAACTCACAATATCTTCCGTAGTTTCGCGTAATGGGGAAATACCCTACGGATTTTCGGTTCCGGTCGAGATGGGCTGATACTCTTCAATCTAAATGAAAAATATATGTGGTATGAGCTCAGGAAGCCGTCATATGTGTGATGGATCGGGGTGCATCGAGAGATATCGATTTTACAGTGAAACTCACGATGGCTTCCGCAGTCTCGCATAATTGGGAAATGCCCAACAAATTTTCGGTTCCGGTCGAGATGATCTGATGCTGAGCATACGGAACGATAGATATGTGTGTTACGAGCTCAGGAAGCCGTCACATGCTTGATGCATCCCGAGACATCGAGTTTAAAGTGAAACCCAAAATGTTTCCCGCACGACTTTCGCATAATATGAAATGGCCATCAGAATTTCGATTCCCATAGAGGAGGGCTGGCGCTTGAAATAAAGGTCGCAGAGCTGCGCAAAGCTGGCGTCTCGGGCGCCATGGCTGCGAAGCACTGTACCCGTGCTGAAGAGTCACGACAGAAGCACACTCAACAAAAGTTGCTGACCCAATTTGCTACAAAGTTTGAAAAACCATGTCAGGCATGCACAAGCTGGCCTGAAGTGCACTGAGCCTCTGGCTGCCGTGTCACTCCGCGCGCGAGCCTGGTGCCATCACATAGGAGTTCCCACACAAGTGAAAACAAAGGAGATCCGAGGAATATTTCAAAACCAACGAAGAGGTTCGGCACCCTGTTAGGTGATACCGTTCCAGCAGAACAAAACAACACTTTGCAATTGGGCATTCACTGCGGCTCGCGTGTCGTGCGCCCAGGTCGCGGCACGAGCGGCTCCTGCGGTGAATGCCCCCAACCTGCCACAAGGCCTAGTTGGTGCCCTTCGAGCAGCCAAGCACGAGTTCACGTCGAAAATTATGAAAGAAACTGCGGGCAAAGGCGTGCTTCGAGCACACGCATGGCAAAAAGGCATGGGTCAGGTGTCCAGACCCGAGCTGGCGCGCCGTAAGCCGTGAATTCCCCCAACCTGTCATACAGGCCCGTCGGGGAATTCACCGCTGCCAACGCCCACATGGGTCGAATCCACAAATACAAACACAATAGAAACTGAAGGAAAAACATTCGGCTGCAATGCTGTCAAAGGGTTGCAGTCAGGTGTTTGGACTCGAGCTGGCGCGCCGTAAGCCGTGAATTCCCACAACCTGTCACACAGGTCCGTTCGGGGAATTCGACGTTGCCACAGCCTGCGCAGGTCGAATTCGCAAAGGTAAACATCATGCAAACTGTGGGAAAAACATGGGTTCGGCTACAACCTCGTCAAACAGCAAAAGTCGGGTGTCACGGCTCGAGTTGGCGCGGCTACGGTTGTGCATTCCCAAGCGCCGGTCACATACGCCGGTTTGAGCATATTCGGCAAGCAAGCCCTGCGAGGTTCGAATTCGCATAGCAAATGGTGCAAAATATGGCACAGAAAGGCTGGGCGCATCATACACACACGTGAATAGCGCTGAGAGTGCCTGTAACGGTTCGCCGTCGCGGGTGTGAATTTTTGACAAACGCAGCTTCGGGCTATCTCGCCGCTAGGCGCTCAAAGGGAAAAATGCGCCTCTGTGCGAATTCACGAGCGTGTTCTGAATTCGCGAACGTTTTCGGACAGCTGCGGATCTCCACCGCTGCGGAACGGCGATATGCGTGTCTATTGCTGCGCTACGTAAAACATGTCAGGCGGCAACGCGCTTCTGCCGCGCCGGCTCGTGGGTTCGCAAAACGGGCGCGGGCCTAACTTGCACTCGCAGACTGTAGATTCAGGCTCAGATGGAAGCATGAAAAGCAGAAAGGCAAACGAGCAACACAGAGGGCAATTCACAGATAAAACAAGCACAACGGCACGAGTTCGCACATACATCAGAGTGGCGTGCCGGCACTCTGGGGATCCGAACCAGACTCTTACAAACTGCTAGTGACAAAGCTCTCATGTGGATTCGAAGTATATGTATGCAAATATCACATTTAATACTAGGCCACAAGAGGCAAATATCACTATACCGCAGAATGGTTTTGAAAGGTTCGGATCTAACTTTTCGAAAGCAGGAGCTAGCTAAATACTCAAGCGAGCATAGTGGAAGTCCGCGAATGCCATTGTCGTTTCGGATGCCCTGTGACCATTGGTTCCCAGTGACAGCGGCGTTTGGTGTCAACGCGCGCTTGCGTTTGCCCTGTCATGCATCGCCGAGACGTCATGTGTGGTCGTGTCGTGATGTCACTTCGCGTGATGTCGTGCTTGACGCTCTGCGGTGCTCTCGGATCGGCACGGGCTGGTCGCGGCGACGTCGATGTAGCGCTTGGCGAGGCGTCGTGCATGATTCAAACTGGGAGGGAGATCTGAGCTGGAGGGTGAACGTGATATGCTCCGGGCGCTCGAGCGGACAATGAACTGGGGTAGGACCGTGACCGAGGGGGGAATGACATTTACTGAAAAGGGGGTCATGGTTGGGGCGTTTGCTGATGGCTGAGACGGGCGCGATGGGGGCAAATGCGGTGGGGTCTGGCATGGGCTGCGGTAGCGTGACTAAATATGGGGGGTCTGACAGGCCTTTCAGGGGTGCCCGAGGGACCCCTTCTAAGCGTGTTCATAGTTGTGACAAGTAGTCCTGGGTCGATCTCAAATATAAAAGATTCTCCACTTCGGAGGCCATCTTTGACTTTCGAGGTTCTATCGTTATAAATCGTGTTACTTGTACAATAACCACCCGATCGTTCGTCGTTCCTCGCCTTCCGTCTTGTGCGTTCAAGCAATCGTCATCGTCGAGGCGGTATATCCGATACATCGATTGCAATAACGACGTGGCACGGTGTTCTGAACGTGAACGTGAGCAGTCCGATTTCTGAACATCGCGCGTGCCATGCTGAGCGTCGGGTGGCATTGCGGCATATGCAGAGTTGCAGACGCGGTGGCATCGCATCGTGGCACTGGAACACGAACAATTACACTGTGAATATTTATAATATTGAAGCTGTGTCCACACTGTAATATATAAATGAAACTAAACTTCTTTCATCTGTATATATATATAAATGGAGGCTTCATGCAAAAATCCATGTATATATAAACATGTTTCAATTTATAGAGGTGTAAAGTTTATATATGCGTATCTTCAAAATTAGATATATCTTTCTACGCTCAGCCAATAGAATGTTGAGGATTTGGCATGAATTTCAGCTCGCACTGTTAAGGATTTTGCATGAATTTCAGATCGCACTGTTAAGGATTTTGCATGAATTTCATATCGCACTGTTAAGGATTTTGCATGAATTTCAGTTCGCACTGCTAAGGATTTTTGCATGAGCACTGTTAAGCCTTGCATGAATTTTGCGTGACCACTTTTGTTAGAAAGAGGGGGAATCTTCGATTTCATCTCCGATTTTTCCCCTAGTATGCGAAATTATTCCAAAACTTTTATTTACAATACACTCGGGCTTCAAT
>LGRX02012313.1:0-22514 GCA_001247695.2 Cymbomonas tetramitiformis
CCACAATACAGGACAAGCTCATATTCGTGCTGCACTTCACAACTTTGGGTTTTGACAGCACGCTGTACAACCCCCGTGTCAGTTTTCCTACGTTTAGCAGGAGGAGATGTACCACAAAGCGCCAAGCCTGAATGAGCTCTACAGTTATTGAGGAGCTGTCGAGTGAAATCACTCGGCCGGTGATTTGTAAGATGCTTCCCCCTCTTCACGTCCTTATGAGTCCTCTCCCCTCCACTAGTAGATAAAAGCCGTATAGGCCCCACACGGCGAATCCACTCCTCATAGTATCGCATATTCCAAAACTTTGGGAAGCTCCAGGTAGAACCATTTGTGGCCCTCGTTGGGAACACCTTGATAATGATTTCTTGGGCATATATCCTAGCAGCTCTAAGCTTGATAACACTTGCTTCAGTATGGAATAGGCTGTCACGGATTTCGCGCCACTCGTTATATGCTGTGAAAACCAAGATTCGACTATCATCTTCATATATCCCTTCTAGGACATACGGCATGATGGATACCAGGGCTCCTCGTTCGTGGGCTGATATATTCCCTGCCCCCACCTGTTTCATACAGTACAACAGGCACCTAATAAGCTTCATGTACAATTGGAACAAATCACTTGGAGATGAAAGTGAAACTACTATTTTCACCTTGGACACGTTCGAAGGTAATTTCACTCCACTGAGTTTACCAAGTTGTCTTACACGGGTGTTGATGATCGCCACTTTGCTCTTATGTCGTCGTCCAAAGGTGACTTTCAAATCGTATAGGAGAACTTGCAGTAGCTCTAAGCCCACCCCAGAGTAATCTTGGTGAAGCACGTCAGCTACACTGATGCATTGCAAGGAGTCCACCCACCGTAAACCACGAAACGCACTTCGAAGTGGCCAAGTTTCCTCGCGCTTGCATATTTCGATGCAGGCTGCGTGTGTGCCACCGTTGGCAAGAACTTGTGCACCCTCGTCGGCGCAGGCGTTGAGGGTGGAGGAGTTTCGGATTGGAAGCGAAGTGGGGTCCTCTCGGAAACGTGTGGGCACCTCTGCACGCTTTATGCTAGTATATATATCCCTTCCGTGCGACACATTGGCAAGGACCCATGCTTCCATTAGATCAACACTGACGAAAGCGAGCCACGGAAAGCACCGCCTCATAAAGGGGTAACCAGTCGGCTGACAATAAAACCCTGTGTACTGAACATACTTTAAGGGTCGTAGTATTATGTCGAGACACTCATGAAGGATCTCTCGTTTGCGCAGTCGAAACTTATAGGTTCCCTCGACGAGGCCGTGCTCTGGCCGTTCTTGCAATTGTGGGAGTAAGGAGGCCAAAATGTGTGCCCACCCTTGGTCATATTGTCTTAGCTTTAGGCCAGGTGCTTTCAAAACGATAGAGTGAAAACTCGATTTCCCCAGTGCAATAACGGAGCCATCAGAGAATAAGGAGTAAGGAATACACAACTCCTGTGGAGATAAATGCTTGTATACTTCTTGAAGTTCAAGGCCATGCTGTAGGGAGCTATATAAGCGGTTCCCGTCAGCATCATATGCCACAATAGACTCTAGATCACACTCATAAATTTGAGGTTTGGTGACAAGTTGTTGTAAACACGCCAACGGATCTTCCACGTGCCAGCACAGCAGGTCCTGGTGATCATCTCGCCTAGCGATATTGGTCGACTTATAGTTGACACCCGTCGATGCTAGTAAGTGTCGAGTGAGCTCGTGCGCTGTACGAAACCGGATGTGCGACTTCTCACTATCGACATCTTCGTGGTATACTTTAAGTAGATCGTCACCTTCCTCTGCAACAAAAAGGGTTCTGTATCAATAAGAGACATCCGATATTATAAGGGGGGGGGGGGTGAAGCGATATCGAATGATCGTCACCTGCAGAAAGTTTCAGTATCGCCTTCGCGTATATGGATTCTTGTTGACTGAGCCTGAAGCTCGTATGGGGTTGTTCATTTGGCTCGGGACAGGGGCCATGGCGTGCGAGTATCTCCTCGTGAGTAGAAGGCTCGTCGACATCATTGGCGATCACATTAGGTGAATCGGGTGCACCATCAATTGCAGGTATACCAACATTGCTCTCGACATTCTGCGCTTGCTGTGGTGCGTGTACGTGATCTATATGTACTTGGACTTGCTCGAGTGCCGGTACAATACGCTGTTCGCGGGTCGAAGGTTCACTTGAGGTGGTGCATATTGTGCTCCGATATAAGTGTACTTTTAGCCCTTGGATACTCTTGAATTGGTGCGAGCAACAAGGACAAGTTGTCGTGAGGGGCATCGCACAAGGGGCCAACAGAGTATTCACATCGCTCGAAAGGTCATCACCATGCGATCAAGTATCATACTATCTGCCTTTGCGCGACCGGAACGCACGTGGCGCTTATGGTGTGTCGTGAAGACACGTGGTGTTGCTGTACCTAGGTCTACACGTGCCCGTCCTTATCGAAGTATGGTATCAAAGTCTATGTGAGGCGTCGGTGTTTGTAGGTCGAGAACCCTTCGTTATTTTTTTTGTGCAAAAGGTTAGTTGTGGTTTTTTTTTAGGTTAGTTGTGGTGGTGACATGACTGCGTACGCTGTGTTTGAAATTTCGGGGGGGGCGCGCGTTTGTCGCGGTTTGAAAATTTGGCGACCACCGACCGCTTTCGTTCGCGCAACGCGCGAGGGGCCGTAGATACACGCAGTGGCGCCGGCTGTATGGACGATACTTTCCGAAGCCGCTAGCGAGTGGAGCATGACGTACATCAAGTAAAGTCGGTCAAACGTGCGAGGACATTCATTTCGAAAATTTGTACCAGTTCAACCGAGGTGCGTGTTGTAAGTCAGGAAGGCGCCAAAAAACTAGTGCTTAGTTCAAAGTAAACCTTCATACTTTGAGACAAGAATAATTACTATGGGACATCCTGGGCAGCAACGAGTACAAGTCGAAACTCCAGTCGGCGCGAGCGGACGCTCGAGTAAGTTGGCGCCCCAAACTCGATATTATCAAATTATCATCACCTGCTATAATACGCGTGATGTTTCAATATCGAGCTCGCGTAGCACCTTTCGGGATCTTCTAGGATTCGGCGCCCGTTGCTTTTACGAGATAGCGCGCTCACCGGTTGCAAAGCTTACGAACTAGGGGGTTCAAGATTTGTCCTTCTTGATCAAGTGATACCCACGAGTATCGTTTTTGTCATGAAAGAGGTATTTTTTCATTTTAGTAAGCTTCCTTACACAGTGTAGTGACTAGCTGTGGCGCCCTTCGAAATCCAAGGAGTTAGAGCCCCCTGATTTGCAAGAGAGCGCTCTCCTGTTGGGACTCGAAGCTAAGGAGCCTAGCAAAAACCACCTGGTTTAGCTGTGGCGCCCTTCGACCTTACAGGAGTTAGAGCCCATTGCTTAGCAGGAGAGCGCTCTCCATGGACTAGAAGCTAAGGAGCCCGGCACAAGTAATAACTACGCTGATGTAAGGACAAATGATTCGTGTAACCTTTGCGACAACTGGTTGTATACATACTGAAGCGGTTGTTTGTATTTGGTGCTTTATAGGAGGAGGAGGAATGGCAACTACGAGAAGCAAGAGAGGGCGCGACCAATCGTCGCCTCTGAAGGAGTTCGTGGAAGCACGGAAGGGGGCGCTGGCACGTGCGGAAAAACGCAGGCGTGGTACACGCGCTGCTATAACCAATGAAGGCGATGATGACGATGATGACGATGATGACGATGATGATGGTGACGAAGATGGCACGAACGAACGTTACCAATCTGGCCTGTCTCCGCAAGCTCGCGGGGGCGGTGTAAGGGGCGAAGGAAGTGAGGTGTCTCACAGTGGAGGTTCGGCCAGCAACGGGACCGGGATCAGGAGCCACGACGAAGAAGGGGGTAATGGAGGAACGGTAAATTCCCATTTCCATCGTGTTTAGTTCTTTACGAGGAGCACACGTGACCGGTGTACACGTGGGAGGTGTGGGTGACATAGGTACCTTCCTCGCAACCTATTAAAAAAAAACGTTGTCGGGGGAGAGTAAGCATGCGCAAGGCGAGATACTTGAAACGTCTAGAGAAGGATTTGCGCGAGAAAAATACGTGTAGAGAAGGATCGGCGAAGACCACACCCTTGGCAGAGCCTGAAGTCGTAGCCGAGCATGTTGTCCTAGCACAACCTCCAGTCTTGGCAGAGCCTACAGTCCTTCTCGTCCCTGCACGATCTGAAAGGCAGTCGCACTTCATATCTTTGAACACATGGGTTGGAGGGAAACAAGTTGGTCCAGTGACTTTAGGTGGTGACAGTACAGCGTTAAGTGCGTTAGACAAGCTTCACAACAAGCGTCCTGGAGTTAAGCACTTGCACTACGTAGCTAGTAAAGTGGGTATGCGAGAGGTGGAGTATCGAGATGTGGTTCGCACACCGAGTTCGAATAGTAAAGCTGGAACTTTTGGAAAGGTGTTAACCAATATGCTTCTAGGAGTGCAACATGTTGTCTTAAAGGAGTTTAAGGAGGGCCGGTACACAGATATGCTTCACGAGATGCTATTTGCCATAGTTTTAAGCAAAGGCAGCACTCACGTGTTCCCACCAGTAGGGTATGGCCTCCGAAACTGCAAGGGGCACGTTTATCCTTTCGTCGTCTTCCCTTATGGAGGAAACACATTATGGGACTTTATCAAAGAGCACAACCCCTCACCTTCCCTTAGGCGAGACATTTGCCTTCAACTTTTGAGTGGCGTGAAGGATATGCACGCGCTTGACATCGTTCACGGTGATCTGAAAGGGAATAATGTGCTAGTTCTTGAAAAAGCACTAGGTCTAAGTGGTGTCACTGTCTCTATCATCGACTTTAGTGTCACAAACACTGTAGACAAGACAACGTCCCTGTATGCAAACCTTAGCGAGGAAAAGACTTCCAAAAGGCTGAAACGTGCATATTGGATCGCGCCAGAGACAGGAAATGGATACTGTAAGAGCAAGTCTTCGGATATGTATGCCGTAGGTTTCCTCTTGTTGGATGTGCTCATCCCCAAGAGTGCTGGGACCGAAGATGTTTATGAAATGAAGACCGAGTGTGAGACATATGCGCCATATGTTGATCGTGATATAGCCACCCACATCATGAATTGTTTTGGTGCAAGGAGTGCGAGACCGACAGCTAGTGTACTCTTCCAAGTTTTTAGTGACAGTATGGTAAAAGATGTTATTACTCTAGCGTAATTTTGTACTAATACGCGTAACTAGTGAAATATGTAAGAAGTGTATTAACCTTTTCGGTATCAAGACACGATAGTGTGTATGTATAAATTATGTGTGCTATGGAAAGTTTGGTTTTTTGTGGAAACATATGACTATCGCACGTCTGTCGCTATATGTATCGTGCAACCATGAATATGAGTGTGCTTTACCGCTATGAATATGAGTGTGCTTTACCCTTGCAGGAAGAGGGAGCGCAATCTCGTGGTATCTTGAGGGGTGCAGCCCTTCAGACCCCTGTGCGATTGGAGGGGGCCTTTGAGCAAGTGGCAGTGGCACCTTTCTCTGCTACTAGGCCCAACCGAGCTTTCAAACCTGGGGGGGACAACTGGACGTTCATTAAATTGACGCAACTCGTACAGTTTGCTGTCGAAGATATGCATGATAACCACGCAAAACAAATGAGTGAGTTGATATCCGTGATGCAAAACAACTACACCGAGACACAAGAACACAACAGGCTCTTAAAGGAGCTCTTGAACAAGGAGGTTGTCAACAACCAGCCGGCACTAGCAAGTGTCCAAGGGGTAAGTATTTTCTCAAACTTGTGCTTGTGGCTTTAGTATACAACTTGAGATTATTGTATGGCGTATGTCTCTTGACAAGAGGTATGATATATTGTGCCTCAACCACGATGAGTGCTTGTCAGGGTAAAGACATAGACACCAAGACGATCACGTTGGTCACCCGGTTATGCATGGAGAACCATACTGAGGGATGGTATTTCCAAGATACGAAAGATTGCGTTCTCCTCCTGTTGAACGAACCCAACATTCTTAAAGCACGAACGAACCCGGAAACCAAGGCTAGATTCAAGGATCTACATGAAAAGGTAAGTTATTTCTCATATGGCAAACATGTTATGAGGGTATATTTGAAAGTGATATATGTGGAAGTGGTTTCAAAATGTACTTGGTGTGCAAATATAGGTCAATACTTCACAGCGCAATAACACGAGGCACATGGTGGCTAAGAAGGTTAAAAAGGTTGTGCCTGTTATCTATAATGAGTACTTTACGAGTACTGGTGGGAAGCTTGTCCCTAAGGCAACTGTCAACTCCCTACAAGGTAATTGGCTTCCCACGAATTGCGCCCACAGCGTGGCGCTTTGACTGCAATTGTGGCCCAAAGTGTGGTGCTTTGACGTTTGTACAAGGACTTTCGCGTTTATGTGTTTATGACTTCCTCGGCTTGATTTGTATATGCAGGCGGGGAGTGGCACAAGACCGCCAGTGATCCATTAGGGAACCCTCTATTTATGGAGGTTGTCCAACAAGTATTTCCACCGAGTAAAAAGCTAGGAAACCGAGGAGACCCAAGCTTATTGCAAAAATTCACCACCAAGACCATTGCGTTCCTATTACTTTGTGTTTATAGCAACTTGTTGTGCACAGAAGGCATCGGTGGGTGGGCCCTGGAATATCTCACGACCCATGCTCCTCAACGCTTGACAGCACAAGAAGCGCAGGTGAGGACATTATTTTACGTGAAAAGAAAAAGAAAAAGAAAAAACCACGCCCGTCGGGCGTATGAGTAAATTGATTTCCCCGGCCCTACTCTGGGCCGGACCGCCACGAGTGGCGGCCATGTTGGGACAATTTATACTGGGTGGTTCTTGTCTTTCTCCTCCTCTTGTTTTTCTTGTCTGAGTTTTCTGTATAGCTGGTAGGTGCTGTGTGCATAGTTTACTGTCAGGTCGTGTATTCTCTGTAGTGCCTGTGTGGCCTCTTTTCTGTTGAGTCCAAGTTGCTCGAGTATGTCTTGGTTGTGTTTGTACACCGTGCCTGTTCTGCCCACTGCAAACACATGAAGTTTGGCACGGAATCCGTGCCTGCGTAGCAATTGTAGCAGCGGTCCGTATTTCTTGTATTTTTCCAGGAGTTTGGGTCCCCATTTTTCATCATCGGTGTGGGCCACTTCAATGAGGTGTAGGTTTCTTACCCTTGCTGGTGCTTCCTGTTGTGTGCATTCCCATCCGTCTTCCAGGTCTTCTAGACCCTCTATCATGACTATGTCTACAAAACTCGGTATTGTGTCGGGCCCATCGTTTCTGCCTGGGTTGTCCTTCCCGTCGTGTCTGCATTGCCCCCTGGTGAGTATGTAATTTGGGAGTACCCTTGGCTTAATCCCTGGGTCCCTCTTTTTTCCAGTGTAGGCGAGTACTTTGCATCCCCCTTTCCTATGGTGGTCAAGTATGTGTTTTAGCTCATCTGCGTGGGCATCTGCCCTGTCCGTGAACATCCCTCGCATTTGTGGGTTGTTGCATCCACCTAGGGCGTGCCCTACCCTCATGAGGAAGCCCTTTGCGTAGTCCACCCCTTTGTGTCCGCATCCTTCCAGGGTGCACTTCCCGCTCCCTCCGGCTGAGTTTTTCGCCGTCTCATAGTCTTGTGCTGGCAGTATTCTCAGTCTGCATTTGAGTATTGTTTTTCGTACCGCAAATGTGGCTCTTTTCCAGAAGCTGTTCGCTACTTTGTGTAGTGGCGTGTCTCCTTTGAGGTGCTTCATTGTTTCGTTTAGCCAGCTGTCTGTGGTCCTGCCCTCTTGAACCGAGGGGGCGTTCCTGTTTTCCGTTCTGCTGTGTGCCATGTCGTGTTTTCGCTGTTTCCATCTTGTTCTGGGCATCGGGTCCTCCATTACTGCATGGACTCTGGACTCCTCTGTGACACGGTCATGGTGAGCTTGTCTTTCTTTTGTCGGCTCCCCTTGTGGCTTTTCCCGCTGCTCAATGAGTTCATTTAGCATGTCAAAAATTTCATCGTCATTTTGTACTTCTTGGGTCACTTCTAGTCTCTCCGCGAGCTCGTTGAGTTCCTCAAATATTTCCTCCCCTTCGGAGGGTGGGGGTGGTGTCCCTGCGGGTTCGGGTTCGTCTCCTCGGGTGGGGTCCCCTTTGCCCTCTGTTTCTTGGTATTCTTGGTGCTCCTGCACCTCCCGCATAAGGAGCATCTCCTCTTCCTCCGTTTGTTCCATCATGGCTTTTATTTGCCTGTCTTCTTCGTCTCGGGTCTGGTTGGCTTGCTGCTGCTGGTTGGGTACCGGGTCCCGTATTGTCGTTTGTTCCTCTTCAGTTTGTTGCGCTTGGTCTAGGTGCGCCTCCCATCTGAAGTTGCGCTCAGTTTTCAGTTGGTGGGTCCAGGTTGAGGGTTCTCCCTGGAGGTCGGTCATTTTTGCTGAGAGTCTACTGTTCTCTTGGGCTTGCCGTTCACGGAGTAGTGTGGTTACGTACTTTTGTACCGCGAGTTTTCCTTTTAGCTCTCTGCTGTTCGAGTCCTCGTCTGGTATCATGGGTTTGACTTTTATTGTCTCGTTATTATCCCACGCTTCCGTGAGGGTTCCCGTGGTACAGGCTTGTTTGGCTGCCTCGTCGGCTTTTTCGTTCCCCACAATTCCCGTGTGTGCCTTGACTTTTAGCAGTGAGACAGTGTGTCCTGCTGCTACTAATGCCTCAATGTTGACCAGTATGGCATACAGGAGGTCTCTTTGCTGGTGGTGTTCCATGTTGTGGGGTTTCGTTCTCATGCTCTCCAGTTGTCTAATGGAGTTGGCACTGTCCGTGCAAATGGTGAGTCCGTTGCCACTTGGTGGTGGCGGGAGCGTCACCGCTTTTTGTATGGCGAGGAGTTCCGCTCTGTTCACCTCTTGGTCTTCGCCTTCCCATCGAATCATGTGGGCCTCCCCTTCCCCGGTCCTGGGGTCCCATACCGCAGCTCCTGAGGCCCATTCTTTGCCTCCTTCTTCTGTTTCTATTTCTCTTTTGCTCCCGTCCGTGTAAAGGTACGAGGTTGCCTTGTGTGCCCTTAGAGGGGAGGGGTATGTCAATTGGGTTGGTGTGTTCCTCGGGGCTTGGTTCCTGGGGTCCTCTGTTTGGTCTCTTGTCAATTCCCATCTCCTTCCTTGGGCTCCCGGTTCGTGTTCGGGCCAGAAGTCGGTGGGGTATCTGACAACTTTTGACCTCGCTACTTTGTTCCATATCGTTTGGGCGTCATTCTGTCTCGTAAGCCTGGTGTGTAAAGTGTTGGCTTCCACCACCTGTTGTACGGTGGGGGGGTGTATGTTCCATTTGCCTCCTCTGCTCCCGGGGAGGAGTTCCCATTTGGCTGGTCCTTCTTCCACGTGGAGGTGGCTGTCCTCCCACCAAGTTTCCACTTCCGCTTGTACGTTGCAGCACTGGGGGCAGAGGTCGTTCCTCAAATGTGGCCCTGTGCTGCACATTCTTCCCATTGCATTCGTCATGTCCTTTGTCTTAATTTCCGGGAGTTCGTATCGCTGCCATGGTCTTGTGTCCACCACACAGTCTACACTGGGGGTGCGTACTTCTTGGTTTGGTTCATTCGCATCGTGTAGGTTTGCCTCCCTCATCGGCTGTTTGACAGCTGAGGTGGTGCGGACCTTACTTTGCGGGCAGGTTGTGAGTGCCCTCCTTATACAGTCTGCGGCAGTGTCTGGGTCCCCGCAGTGTGCTTGCCATCCTTCTTTGTTGGCCACTATCAGCACCCGGAGGTTCCAGTTGCATTGTTTCGCTTGTTGGTGGGTGGCACCCATCCAGTGGTCAGGGGGTAGAAATGTGAACTTGCCTTGTGGTATTTCTAATAGTTCGTGTATTAGGTGCCCTGCATGTGCATTGTAGAGCTTTCTGTACGGGGTTTTCTCATATGTCGGGTACACCCCGACCCCGAACACCGGTTCTTGTGTGGTGGTGGCCGCTATGGCAAAGTCCAGTGCCTTTTTGAGGTCCTGTGGCGTGTATTCTGGGTTGAACTGGTAGGCTCCCAGTTTCATCCAATTTGCTGTCCAGGCCGAGCCTCTGGCCCCGAACACCTTGTCTCTGTCATACTTGGCGTAATACGTTGTGGTGTTGTGGTGGACATTGAGGGGTGAGGCGAACAGTTCGGTGGTAATTCCGAATGCCTGTTGTAGTGCCCTTTGCATCTGGGCAGGGAATGTCCAATGGTTTTGCAGGTTCTTTTTTCGTTCCTCCTTTTCTTCTTTGCTTGAGTATCTAATGAGGAGGTGCCCTATTTCCTCCTCGAACGTGGAGACCTGTATTTTGTGGTCCTCCCACAATTCAGTGCGTAGTGTACGCTGGTGTGGGGTTTGGTGGTGCGTGGTACCCACTGCCTGGGTGTACCTTTCGTGTAGTCTGAGAAGTTTTTCTTTCGTGAGGGTGCCTATGTATTTCCCATTCCTGTGGTAGCTGTGGGCGAGTTCCCCCTCCAGTCGTATCTGGCAGTGGTGCCCTCTGTTGTCCACAATGTCTTGTTCTGGGTTGGTTTCTGTCGGGTCCAGTGTTAGGTTCTCTGCATGTAGTGTGGGCCAGGCCTGCTCCAGGTGCGGCCTCCCGGCCAGTATTTCTCTGAGGCCTGTGGGGTGGGTCACCTGGGAGCCCCTTGCTCGCAGTCTTCTATTCAGGGTTAGGAAGGTGGTCGCGCTTTGGCCCCTTCGTTTGGCTAGTTTCAGGTAGTCGGTTATGGTTTCCCTTGTACTCCACGAGTAGGAGTCATCCCCCTCTGAGTGTCTCCACTGGGTTCTGTACTGCGTCACTAGGGAGTGTGGGTCTGTTGGGTCAACGAGTAGGGTCCTCATTGCCACAATCTCTTTCGGCTTGTCAATCGTTCGGCCTTTCTCGAAGCCCGTCTCAAGTTTTTCGGCCATGGGGTCTATTTCATCTATCCATTTGGTTTGTGAGCGTGTGTGGAGGGGCTGGGGTTCTTCCTCTTCCTCCCCCGGTACCGGGCCGGTATTCTCCGTTTCGTTAATCCTTGTGAGCGGGTGCAGGGAGAGTTGCCTGTGAATCTCTTCCCTGGGGACCTGCCTTGCTTCCCATTCGGTCATTTTTGCCCTCAGCTGTTCCGTGTTGAGGAGTGGGAGGTTAGTTCGCACTGCGTGGGAGTCCAGCGGCCCTTCCCTGGGCATGCTCCTGTATTGTTGCTTCAGCTGTCTGTTTGTGAGATTGTCGTAAAAGTCCCCCGGCTTCGCTATGTCCCTCGGTTGGGCTTCGCATAGGTATGGGTATAGGTGTGCTAGGCCTTTTGCTATGGCACTGCGGTCTGTGTTGAGGGTTGCATCTGTGCATTGTTCCCTGACGTTCACCTGGCTAATCGCATGTTGGCCATCTCGGGTAGTGAGGAGTGCTAGGTCCGGGAAATGTGCAAAGAGTTTGAGGCACGTTGTGAAGTTTATCGCCGTTGGCGTGTCCTTGGGTATTGTGAGCCTGGCAGTTTGGTCTGTGCACTTCGCCTGCCAGTCTGGTGGCATCGGTATATCCCCATCAATTATTTTGCCTGCTTTCGTTTTTCTTGTTGTTCCCTCCATTTCTTTATCGGACTTCCTTCTGGTCGCCCCTTTTAGCTGTTCCATTATCTTTGGTATTGGGGTTTGGAGTTGTCTGAGCATTCCTTCCGTCCCCTGGGGCGTAATGTTGTATCTGAGTAGGGCATTGAGTTTTCTCAGTGTGTTGTGTTTTGTCTGGTGCCCCCCCCAGAGTTTGTCGAGGTCTGTACAGTTCCTGCGTGTGGTGCTGTGGTATTCTACCAGTCCTCTAGTGGACCTGCTGACATGGGACATTCTGAGTCTCGACTTTAGGTTTATTTGCCTCCAAGCCGGGCCTCGTACCGTCCCCTTGTCTTCTTCGCTGTGCATGGCCTCCAGTAGTCCGCTCCAAATCGACTGGGCGTAGACTGCCTGGAGTGGCACCATTCCCAAGCCGTACTTTTCCTTTTCCTGTGTGGTGAAAATGTTTGGCGTTCCGTTGCGGGGCAGGCCTTGTATATTTTTTGTGGCCCCCCCTATTATTTTGTTGAATTCGTCTATTTCGCCCGCTGTGTACAGCCCTAGGTGTAATCCATATCTGAATTTCCCCAGTATTGCGGAGTGAAGGGAGTATTCCTTTTGGTCAGGTGTCAGAGGGGAGCGCAGTAGAGCTTGTATTCTGTGGTTCATCTCTTCCTTAGCGGCCTCTTTTTCCTTGTCCCACCTGCCTGTGAATGCAAGTAGTACTCCCAGGTATTTGTACGTGTCGTCTGGCTTGAGTACCTTGAAGTGGCTTAGCTTGCCGTCCAGTCCCAGCATTTTGAGGTCTTTATGGAGTTGTTCAGGTATGGAGACCCCATTTTTTATGCCGGTTATGGCTGACTTGGTGAGGTTAATTCGGAGTTCGCTCCACTGTGAGAATGCTTGCAGTTTGTGTAGCTGAGCCCTCATGTGGTGAATCGTAGGGCACAGTATGAGTAGGTCGTCGACGAACGCCCCTGCAGTCGTCCTGAGGGGGCCCAGCCTTTCTTGTTCTGCTGCATACTTGTGTTGGTACCCGTGCTCTCCCACCTCTAGCCATCTTAGCAACGGTTCCTGGTATATTATGAAAAGGAGGGGGCTCATGCTGTCTCCCTGGAGGAGTCCTCTTTGCACCTGTACAGTTTTGTGTGAGGTTTCCCCTCCTACTCGGGCGTTCATGGACATTGTGTCGTGGCTATGTGTACCCAGGACATCCCGCACCACCTGTGTGAGTTCGTCGGGTATTCCAAGGTACTGCATCGTATGGAGTAGTTTGTTGTGGTCCACTGAGCCGTACGCGTTTTCGAAGTCTACATACAGGCCATGCAGTTCTCTTCCTGAGACATTCGCATCCTCAATCGCATTGGTTACTCTGGTGAGTTGTCGAAGTGTGTTCCTTTTTTCCCTTGAGCCTTCCTGCGCCTGGGCTAGTATTCCCTGCGTTTCGCAGAACGTGGAGAGCATGTTTGCTATCTGCGAGGTGTATAGTTTGAATACCCCTTCAAGCAGGGCTATGGGTCGGTAATTTTGCTGTAAGGTGACATCCCCTTTCTTGTGGTGGAAGCAGAATGTCCCTTTTTTCCAGGTGAGAGGGACATGCTTGCTGTTCCACATTTCCAGCATGAGTGCGTGTAGTGCATCGTGGAAGTCCTCTGGCATGTACTTAAGAATTTCGTTCGGGGTCCTGGTGGGGCCTGGTGCCTTGTTGTTGTTTAGGGTGTGTACCGCTTTGGTGTAGCCCTGTCTACTTATTGTGAGGTCCAGCCCACTGGGGTCTGGTCTTGGCATCTTTATGAGGTGCTCCCTGTGAGCTGGGTCTTCCCATGGTGGAGGTTTCGAGTCGGGTGGACTTCGGTGCTCCATCCTGTATGGTGCCGAGTGGGCCATGTGGTCTGCTAGTGCGTTAGCGATGTTCCCGTGGCCTACAGCCAGGTTGCCCTCTCTGTCCTGTAGAGCCTGTATGTTCGCTGTGGGGGCATGGCCTGTTTCTTGTGCCTTGGTATATATCCTTTTGTGGTATCTTTTTTGGTTGTTCCAGTATTCCTTTACTGTTTTGTTGTTGTGTCTTTGCTTGGCTTGTTTCCAGTGCTGCTTTACTACCTTGTGCGCTGCCGACCTTTCTTTTTTGGCCTCCTCAGTAAGCCACGACACCCACTCTTTTGCATCTGCATTGTCCCTGTCCGTTGGGCCTTTCATTTCTCCCTCTTTCAGGCTTCTGAGGGTTGAGTGTTCCGTGTGCGGGTTTCGTAGGTGTCGTTTGGTTTGCTTGTGCTCCCGCATCTTGAGTATTGCGGCGTCCCTTTCCTTTCTGTCCTTTTTGCTCATCAGCAGGTCTTTTCCCACTCGGTTGGAGGTGCCTCCAACTATAGTAGTTGGCAGTTCGTCGTCCTGTAGCGCATATTTATTCGCCTCGGTGAGTATGTTTAGTACTGTTTCCCCTGCTCTGTCTATGGTGGCGTGTGCCACTTGCCTGTTGTCCTCTTCCCTGCACTGTGTGGCCATCTCTGTTATGCGTTTCAGCTCAGCGGTTCTGGCATAATCGTGTGTCCTGAGGAGGACGCCTTGGAGTGTTTCCCTGTGTGTTTTGTTCAGGGGCGTGTTCAGCTTTACATGCCCTGGTTGGGGGTCGCGGTCCACATATGGTTCGTGGGTGCCTATGCTGTCCAGCTGGAGGGTTGCTAGGCTTATCATCTCGTGGTCACTCGTGTGGTGCAGGGTGAGGTGTGTGGTGTCCCCCATCTCGTATTGCGCCTGCTTGTTTCTTGGTGCAAGCCATCTGTCAATGTTCCTGTGTTTCGCCCAGTTAAGTGTGGTATCGACTGGCGGGCCTACATTGTGGAGGTCTAGCTCCTCCGCAAGTTTCGCCCATTGCTTGTCAGTTTTTGTCATTCCTCTACCTGTGCTGGTGTTGCTCGCATTGAGGTCTCCTCCTATGACCACATGTTCGTTCGCCTTTCCCGCAGTTTTCCTGAGCAGGTTGGTTGTGTACTTGAGTATTTTGTCCCTGGTTCTGCACTCCTCTGCCCCTGGTGGGTTGTAAATGCCTAGCACATGGTACATCACCTTTCCCGGTAGGTGCAGCACCACATGTAGGAGGTATCCCTCGAGGTGTCTCGCAGGGACTACATGGTGGTTGTGTGCGTGGCTGTAGGGGTTGCCGAGGAGTATTGCCACTCCTCCTTTCATTGCCTGTTCAGCCGTGCCTTCTGCTTTCTGCACCTCAGTTTTGGTGCCTATTGCAGTGTATTGCATGTCTCTGAATCTTCTCATTACACTGTCGTGTGCGTGTTTTACTTCCGTGAGTACAATTACTTGTAGACCCTGTTGGTTTTGGCTTCTTGTGTTAATGACCTCGGCAAGGTCAAGGCAGGCATCACTTTGTCCCGCCACATTCCATGTGAGCATGTGTAGACGGTCCTTTCCTATGTCAGTCTTTATTGGTTCTGTGAGAGGGGTTTGGTATTCACAGGAGTCCTGGCATGCCTCTGGTGTATCCAGTTGTGTGTCCGTGAATCTTTCCCAATGTGCTGTTGGTTCGTCCCGTGTTTGCTCCCATTCTTCGTTTAGTTGGGTTCCCGGTGCTTGCTGCCCCTCGGGTGTCTGTCCGTCATTATCCGAGGGTGTTGTGGGGGCTAATCTATGGAGCCATTCCCATAGGCCTGGTTGCTTCGTAGTAGTTTTGCTTCCCCTCTCCTGGGTTTGTGGTGGTCTTCCGGCCTCTGGGTTTGTGTTCAGGCCTTCCGCAGGCCTCCGGGTTTCTGCCGCTCGCTGACTTTCCGCTTGTGTCCGGCTTCGCCCCTCGGCAGTGGCCATCATTTCTTTTACTGGCAGCTGTATGGACTTTCTATAGGCTGTTATTGCCGTTCTGTCGGTGGCCCCCCATTTGCTGACTGCCTCATTGAAGTGGGTGGGCCAGTGTCCCCCTGGGCATGTTTTCTGGTAGTGCATCCAAGCCTCGGTGGCCATCAGTACCCATACTCCGCAGCTGTACTGGTCCTGCGCGCTTTGGTTGCCTACATTCATCAGTTCCACTGTTACCTGTTTGTTGAGTGTCTTGGCCAAGTGTTCAGTCCAGTTGGTTATTTCCGTTGTTAGCCTTTTGGTGTTGCGTGAAGTTGCATTGGTTCTCCCATTCGAGGAGTCATATATCCAGAACTTCAGTTTGTCATTTCCTTTGTCCGGTCCGGCCAGCACTGCCCTCCAGTGTTTGCCATCGCAAACCGGTATGCAGAAGCCCCGGGAGTTCCCGAGTAGCTGCAGTGCCTTCGTCGTGTGCGGTTCTCTGTTGTTACCCGGTTGCAGTGTTTCTCTCATTGTGGCTATTACCAGGGGGGGCAATGGGTCATCTTCATACAGTGAGTGGGCATGTTGCATTTGGAACATGTTCAGTCGGCCTTTCTTTTCGAATAGTCCCTTCGTAGTGGTGTTGTACGGGTATATTTCCGTGTGGTTCTGACCCCCCCCACCCGTCATGTTTGTTTTCCAGCACCGGGTGTGCCGCCTCATCCTTTGCTCAATCTCCCGCATTAGTGGTCTGCCTCTTGTTGGGGTGCCTTCTTTTATCGCAGTTACTGCGTGTTCCGGTCTCCTTGTTCTAACTAGGAAGGGTTTACCGTTACGGTAAATTATCCTGAGTAATTTGTAGCCATGGGGTGGTCGTGTCCACCGTGCCGCTGCATTCCTCGCTGTGGTCCGTTTTCTTCGTATTCTGCGGCTACGCGTTATGTTGTTGCCGTTCGTGTTGTGTGTTCCCCACATGCGACCAGTTTTCCTACTTGTTGTTAGTGTAATTATCAGTATAGCGAGTATCGGGGTTATGGCAAATGCAGCGTTCCATAGTGGCCTGGTAGCCTCGTGTCGTGCCCCCCTTGGGTAGCGCGGTTCTGCTCCATGTCGTGTTGTTCTCCGGTTGTGTGGTGCTGCTCGCATTCGTGAGTTTATGGTTACAGCGTTACACCGCCCTAAATCCCTTTCTGTAACACCCCTAGCACTTTTTCCAGGGTGGGCCCCGTTTTTTGTGTGTATTTTCGTGGTTGTGTAAAAATTTTTGGGCGTTTGGGCGTGTTTTCCAAAAAAGGTTGTTTTTACGTAGAGCAATTTCGGGAATTCGCTTGTGGTCGAATGTCGGCAGTTTGCTCTCATTTTTTGTGTGTGGCTGCCTCCCACTCTTCTTAGCATATTCCCAAAGTTTTTCGGCGTTCCTATCATTCTGCTGGCCTGTGTGGAGTCGGTTGTACCATTATTTGGTAGGGTTTCAGTAGGGTTGGTGCTTATATTGTGGTGGGGGCCCTTTGGTTTGCAGGGTGGGGGCTCATGTAGCTTGCCCCTGCTTGTTTGGTATAGTTTCTGGTCGGGGTGCTTGTTTCTACCCCCCCTCATCCGTTTTCGTTGCGTCCACTGTGCTTGTGTTGCCGTCGAGTTAACCGTTACAGCGTTACACTGCCCTAAAGCCCCTGTTGTAACGCCCTTGACATCTCTTTCTTGGTGGGCCCCCTCTGGTATATGTCGTCCCGTTGACGTGCCAAAATTTCGGGGGGTTTCGGAATGTTCTGCGAAATTTATCATTTTTACGTAGAGCAGTTTTAGGAATTCGCTTGTGGTCGAAGGTTGGCGGTCGGTCCTGGCATTTCGCACATCGCTTTCCCTTGCTCTGTTGAGCCATCCTACAAAGTTTTTCGTCAACCCTTCCCACCCATCGGGTGCTGTGTGGCCATTTGTGGCCGTCCCTCTTAGGGTTACTGTAGGGTTCATACCATTATTGCTGGGGTTGCCAGTTATGTGGTGTGGAAAGTGGTTTAAGCTCATATTAATTTTTTTATCTTCGTGGTTATCGTTGGGGACGTTATAACTGTATATGGTGTGGCCATTCTCGCTGAATATGTTATGGCCATTTCGCCTGTGCTCGGAGGTAGGCTTAGTAGCACATTTATGGGCACGGGGGTCAGCGTAGTAGCTGCAGTTAAGTATATTAGACATGTCTGGGTGCATGGTGTGCCTTATATGCCGGTTGCTTTCCTTTGTTAACTTGTTACAGTTGTCGCAGCGGGGGTGTGGGAGTTTGGCTTCTGGTGCTCCCACCTTATTATGTACTGTGAGGTGGGCGGGGTGTGCCCTACAGGGGTGTATTGAGTTCCGATCCGAGCCCAGTCCCCATGCTGGGTGGCTATGCTGTGCATCGTGGGCTCGTGTCCTAGGCCCCTTGTGAAGTTCAGTGGCATGGCAGGGCATGGTATGAATAGGGTGGCTCAATAATAATAATACAGTTTCTAGGCTGTCTAGTCTAGGATTGTTACTGTCTATGTTTTCTGTATTTCTCGTGACAGCATGGCTTGCTGGCAGGGTCTCCACTTCCTCCAGGGTCTCGGTGGTGTGTCTTCCCCCTGCTCGATGGCACCCCCCGTTCCTGCTTGGTATTCGGGTGCCCCTTGATGCAGTGATCGCCAGTTCAGACAGAGGTGTGGGTTTCATCGTGGGTACCTTATGTTGGGGGTCCGGTCTCTTGTTTGCACTTATGGGGTGTCTCCGCTGCTCATAGATGTCTGTTTCAGTAGGCCCCCCTTTGCACAGTGAGTATGCCTCCCCCCGATCGTGTGTCAGGGGTGCAGGTAAAGGTGTGGTCAGTGTTACCTTTGCAGATTGACGGGTGGTCCTCCTCGTGGTTAGCTGTCCAGAGGCTGGGACCCCAGTGGGTATGTCCGCTGGGGGCCCTTGCCCTCTGGCCCTCTTGGCTGGGGGCTCTGCTGGCTTGTGCTGCTTTCTCGGTATCTTGGCGATGGCCTTTTTCTTCACACCCAGGCCTGTGCTCCTGCCTGGTCGGCCCTCTCCGGGCGCAGGTCCCCCCCTGTAGGGGATTCCACCGTAGGGAGTGTCCCCACTTTCTGCTGCACGGTCCGCCATAAACTTGTCGTACTTGGCCTTTCGGACCTCGGGTGTGTCCGTGGTCACATACTGGAGCTTCTCGCGCAGTGAGGGCTGAGTGCTGCCTTCCTCCTTGGAGGATGTGTCAGCGCCCTTTGCTGTCCACCTCTTCAGACCCCCTTCCGAGCTGGCTTCCTGCTTGTCCTCTTCGGGGGCCTTGGTGAGGCGGTTTGTGAGACTCACCAGCGTGTCCACCATGGCCTGGCCAGTGCTCTCGTAGGTGGTGTGGAAGTTCCTGATCCCGGAGGTGATGTCGTTGTGCCTCTTGGCTGCCACGGCCTCGATGGCCTCGGTGCTGGCAGCCGCTGCCGCTGCCTTCTGGTTAAGCAGTTCCAGTTCGTGTCCGATGTGGGACAAGAGGCTCTTCGTTTCAGGGGTCGTGGATGACGTCGGGGGGGCTTGGGCGGTTGCTTGTTGCACCTGCCGCAGACACTCCTCCGTCGTCCTCTGCACGTTGTGTATGGCCGCCTCGCTCGTCGCCCTTAGCTTCTTCTCGTCGGTCGTACCTTCCTGGCGTTGGTGGTGGGGGGTCGCTGCCTGCTTGTTTCTGGATTTTGTACCCATAAGGCTCCAGCGCCCCACCTCCACCTTCACCGGGATGAGGACCTTGTCGCCGGTGTCCTTGTCGTCTTGGAGGTGGACGTCCACCGTGATGGAACTACCAGCCGCCACCAGCAGGTCGTACGCCGATTCGGTGAGGATTGCGTAGAAGTTCACAGTGTCGTTGCTGTTCCTCTTCCACTGAAGCAGTGACTCCACCGTGCTGTCCGATGGTGCCCACCTCGGCGTTCCGAGATGCTTCTCGAAGACGAGGTAGGCGTCTTCGCCATACGGCGGTTGCTTGTGTTGGGTTGCTACCTCGGACAGCTTCTGCGTGATGGCACTGACTATCCGCTTGCGGTGTCCCACAAACAGTTGCTGGCTGTAGTCTATGACAGCTATTTCTCGCAAACTGAGTGCCTGTTTGTCAGCCGCCGATGGCAGCAGCCCCTTCCGCGTGGGGAAGCCGAAGTCAAGGAGCTTGTCCTTGATGAGCAGCTCGGCCAGGTACTGGTCGTGCGAGACCAGAAATAGTACCTCTCGGATGTTATTGTCCGCCGGTGTCTCGTCCCTTGCTCCTTTTCGGATGCGGGCGATGGCTGCACTGCCGTCCCAGCCTCGCTGGGTGACGAGGTTGCCCAGGATGACGGCTGCTTGATCCACCGTCACCCCCCTCAGTTGGGGGGATGACACCTGGACAGTTCTTGATCGCAGCGTCCCCGTAGGCTGTCTGTAGGGAGACCATACGTACACCCTCGGGATGACCCGTGGCGGCTCGATGTCTACCCACGGGTCGTCGACCACGGTCATAGGAACCAGAAAGTTCGTATTGAAGAGTACGAATAACGCCATAGGCCTCTTCCTGAAGGCAAGGTCGATTTGCACAACCTTGCCTTCGCGGTCTGTCCAGAGCTGCGTGTGCTCTATGTTAAATATTTTGTCGTCTTCACCCAGACCCAGCGCGCGTCGGATGACGTCGGCCAGATACCTCAGGTAGAGGAGAGTATACCTTTGGGTTTCTCGGAGGTCCGTGATTTTTATTTGTGGGGACCCCTGCAGGGGGAGCCCATACTTGTTGGTTTGCTCCGGGGCAAGGTCACAGCCCGTGATCGGTCGGACGTGTCGGAGGATTTGGTACCCCGCTTTCCCCTCGGTGTCTGTGGCCTCTTCCGGGAGTCCCAGCTTACAGAACTCCTCCGGTCTGTTCTCGGGGAGCGGGAGGTCCCGTGTGTCCTCCCACCAGGAGGTGACGATGTTCTCTATCTCCTCCTCCCGGTTGGTGCCCAAGGCTACCTTTGTTGGCAGCTTGGACACCTCGTCGATTGCCTTGGCAACCGACGGGATTTTGTCCCCCTTGGGGGACGCAGCATGCTTAGTGTAAGCATATGGCTGCAGTAGCGCGTTGGCCACTATTCTCGTTGGGACTCGTCCCTTGTTCGTCCCCGTGGGGTCCTCAGCCCGTAGGCCGGTGGGGCTCGTGGCACCCGATTTTTTCTTTTGTGTGTTTTGTTGTTTGTCAGGCTTGAATGTTTTCACTTCAGCCTTGCCCCACCTGAACTGCTTTCGCGGTCCAGGTTCCTCGTAAGGACTCGGGGGCCCTGAGAGATCAACCTCTCCCAGAGATGTCGGAGTTGCCGTGGCTTCCCCAGGTGTGTTCAGCTCGGTGGGAGTAGAGAACTCTTCTTGTGAGGGCTCGGTGGTCTCACCCATGGGTGAGTCCTGCGCGTCCAGCACCGGCATACTTACGATTTCTGGTAGTCGCGTGCGTTTGGTCGGAGGTTTGGATTCCTCCGCTGCTCGTTTGCGACTTTCGCTCGTCCTTGATTTGGTTTTCGGACGGATGGCTTTCAGGAGCTGCGCGTTGAGCATTTTATCAGGATTCTCAGGGAGGGGTTTTTGGGTGTGCTGCTGTGCGTTGTTGAGGGTTTCGTCGCCGCTCTGGGTGCCGTTTTCACCCTGCGAGTTCAAAAAACCGTTAACTTGGTGCTGGAAACGGCCATCAAAACAGCAGGGCGGGAGCGGGTGGGCCAAATCTGCATGTGTCCGTTGTGTCGTCCGCCATGGTGCCGTTAGTGTGTTCTCTGTGTTGTCGTTAGTGCATCCTGCGAGCACAGTCAGTAACAAAATCGCATTTTTGAAAATTATTTTTGGGTCCGCGGCTCGGACTAGGTGGCACGCTCAGACGGCTTCGTGAGAAGTGTTTATTTATTTTACGTGTTCTATGCAAAACCTTTGAATATGTGCTATCAACTTATCCTAAGCAAATATTTATTGTATGCAGGTGGAGTCTGGTGCGTGGTTGGCTCAATCATATTGGGAGTGGGTGATGAAGGTGGAAGGTTATAACCTTACCACAAGCGCATTAGCTCCAAAGAGCAAAATAGCTTGGCCGATACCGTCCAGCGATATGTCGGATTTGGCTAACTTGGAGGAGCCATTCGAGCGCTGAGAAAGTTGAATCATAGTATCGAAGTAATAGTTGACCGTTGTGCAGTGTGACACTCACACTGCTAGGTACTAGTACACACTCAGCTTGAAGTAAACCACAATAGTGGACTACGTGTACTCTTGGATATACATCAACTTATTTGCTCTTACAAGTCACATTAGTTTAGTGTGATGTAACACGCTGTGTAAAGATATGCACATTATTTGCTACATACTTGCATACTTTGTTGAAACTTGCATATATGTGGCTCATGTAATTCTAGCACATGTATGTGAGGGGTGTTTGTCCCCTGTATGGTTACAGTATGCGTAAGATTGCTACATATTTACATACACCGGACACTGCAGCATATTTGCAACATGCGACATGTGCAGGCATATATGTGGCAAGTGTATGTTTTCTGCATAGTTACACGCCCAAGAATCTCAAGCACAATTGCAGTTTATGCATAATGTATGTATTTTTGCCAAGAGTGCATATGCCCAGCCTATATGCTGTAGGTGCATATTTGCTGCATATTTGCTGTAGGTGCAAATTTGCTGCATATTTGTTGTAGGTGCAAACTTGCTACATATTTGCCGTAGGTGCAAATTTGATGCATATTTGTTGTAGGTGCAAATTTGCTGCATATTTGCTGTAGGTGCAAATTTGTTGCATATTTGCTGTAGGTGCAAATTTGCTGCATACTTACGGGATGTGAAGTCATAGTGCATATGTTTACGAGGGCCGCATATATTGCATATATATTCGGCATCTGTCTCAACTACAGAATAAATGTTAAGGGTGCCTACTTCCCACATATATATCAAATGTGTCTTGAATGTGGCAAATTTACATAAGCTATATTCTATTGTAAATTTACATAACCCGGAGTGATAGTGCATATATTTACAGCATCTGTCTAAAACCCGAAAATCTACGTAGACTATGCGGGTCGAAAAAACCCGGATGGGCCTCTCGATGACAGGTGTCACTCAAGGTGAGTGGGTGACAGATGGTATGATTGTACATGTCATAGTCGACCGTACTGACGACTGTGTGTCATTATAATATATGACATGACACGACATGACATGACATGACATGACATG
>LGRX02012315.1:0-12810 GCA_001247695.2 Cymbomonas tetramitiformis
CAGTCTGCCACGTAGAAGCCAAAATAACCGAAGCCCATCCTGCGTGAGGATGACCTAAGCCTAGTGTGCCAGAAGCCAGCTCGCCACACCAAAGCCTGGTGATGCAGCAAAAAGCAACGTTCTCGTGCGCGGAGCAGCCTCCTTGATCCACCAGTGCACATTGTGCCCCTGGGCTCACCAGGACTCATGAGGATGCGCAAGAACCATTGCACGTCGTGGATGCGATACACATATAATAAAGACAAATAATATTCTCGTGAATCCGCTCAGAGTTGAGCTGCCAACTTCCAGAACTGCTCAAGAGCCTGGATCCACCAGTGCACCTTGGGTGCCCCTGGGCTCACCATAACTCAAGGCACAGCTAATTCACAGTTGATGCTGGAAAACAAATAATATTCTCGTGAATCCGCTCAGAGTCAAGCTGCCAACTTCCAGAACTGCTCAAGAGCCTGGATCCACCAGTGCACCTTGGGTGCCCCTGGGCTCACCATAACTCAAGGCACAGCTAATTCGCAGTTGATGAAAACCAAATAATATTCTCGTGAATCCGCTCAGAGGTAAGCTGCTAACTTCCAGAACTGCTCAAGAGCCTGGATCCACCAGTGCACCTTGGGTGCCCCTGGGCTCACCATAACTCAAGGCACAGCTAATTCACAGTTGATGCTGAAAACCAAATAATATTCTCGTGAATTCGCTGAGAGTTAAGCTGCCAACTTCCATAACTGCTCAAGAGCCTGGATCCACCAGTGCACCTTGGGTGCCCCTGGGCTCACCATAACTCAAGGCACAGCTAATTCACAGTTGATGCTGAAAACCAAATAATATTCTCGTGAATCCGCTCAAAGTTAGGCTGCCAACTTCACCATAACCCAAGGCACAGCTAATTCCCAGTTGATGCTGGAAAAGAGATAATATTCTCGTGAATTCGCACAAAGTTAGGCTGAAAAGTGCTTTTTGTGCACTCCAGGTGGCTTGGGGAATTGAGCCACCACCCCAGCTCTTTGGCACCTGACAAAAACTGCCTTGCCATAGTTTTTTCCAATTTAAAATAAGTACGAATTCCGAGACGAAGATATTCTGAGTGAACGCGAATGCGTAAAACAACTTGTGATACAAATAACATGCTCGCGTGCGTATTGTGTGCGCGAGCGAATCCGGAGGCAACCGCAACATAGTCCACAATAAGAAGGCAAGTCTTGCAAAAGAAACCACTCTTAATTGACGCAAAGTTTGGGCATTCAGCCTCAAATATACTGTCTCACTCTGTCCATAATAACATATCAGCTAATTACAGAACCAAGAAGTGTTCACAACTGTCTTAGGCGCTAATCCTGCGCTCATTCATACACAAAGAGCAACGCGCATCCGCAACGCGAGTCAACCTGCCACAGTGGGGGACCCAGACTCAGGCGTCTGGGTCCCCACTCTCAAGTGAGTAAAACTGCTTCTCTATATATATACACTGATATACGCTGCGCGTTTGCCCACGAATCCAGTGAGTGGGAAATTGGAAAAAAAAGCTACTGGAAAGCTCTCCGTCCGGACTCCCTGATATCATCTCCACAAATCTGTCTCGTGACCTCCAAACTACCAGTCACCTGTCCGCGCATCGCGCTCTCACCTCTGCGCGATCACCATCTGTGTCACATTATCTCACTGCCTCCTACGATCGTGCCCACGTCGTCAGTCGTCATCCAAACATCTGCCACATGCACCATCGCGCGCCAGTGCCACATAAGATAATCTGTCATGCATACGTCACACCTGTGTCACAATGTGTCACCAGCTGGACAAATCCGGCGCGGTACCATGAAACGCCGGCGTTTGTTACAACATATCGCATTCACTCTGGCTTACCACCATGCACTGTGCAATGTGTACCAAGCAACAGAGGCATCCGATAGTTACACCAGACCGTGATAATCACGACGCGTGTCCCGGCGCTATGGGGCATACAAGGCTACACTCGAAGCGATTCACGGTGTGAAATACACATACTGTAGGTATGAGCGAGGGTCGCTGCATATTCAGATTATAGTCCGCCGACATAACATATCTCAACCACCAATACCCGAGAGGACGATATAAGGATATCTGGATGAGCATGCACGATGCTTGCCGACTGAGTTCGTTCCAGAGATAAAAGGAAGTAATACACTTCCCCACGTTGCAGGCGGTGCGTAAGCGGCTAGCTAAGTACTGTATGATCGTCACCTCATCGTCCGTGGTAAATGCTGTGTTGGGGCCACCCTTGATTTAGATTCGCCCGCGTAGCAACCGCTGAGGCTTAACCTCGCGACCTTCACCTACGTCTTTTACAGCGCCGAAGTCTCACAAATTCTCAGAATGATGTCGATATTATGATACACACGCAATGCAAATCTATCTAACTTCACGATTGCCGCACCAACGAAAGGATTCCGAAACAGAAACTCACAGAGCACGTAGTGTTGACTGACGCCACCTCCTTGCATTTAATATGGCTGAATGCCTTTTAAATGGTTAATCGCATTTGGATAGCACGATAGCTGTCCATAACGCAAAATGATCGCGGATTCATTTGTAACACATGGCCTTTGGCATGTGGATGTCTATATATTTACCAACCGGGATATACCATCCAAATTTTGTTGGAAAGCCGTCGGGGAAGCAATATAGCTTGCCGTGCCGATTTTTTCAAACTCCTGCATCCTTCTCACCGTGATGTGGTAGGCAAATACGTGCATACATCTCGCAAAACGGTTAGTATACATTGGAACTATATAGCATCGCATAATTGCAGAGTTTTCAGTATGTCACCGATGCAAAAAATCATATTAAGAACCTGCAACATGGGACACTAATTGATGGCTATTGGTCCGACGATATGTCACTTCAACATGTAGCGATGTAATGCAAGACCTCCCTGTGGGATAGATATCCACGCGCGCACAGCACTGATGAACGGCGTGCAGCCCGCTCACAAAAGCTAGCCCACCATCATCCTGGTGGATGTGAGAAGTATTCCAGAACTTTACAGCTGTACATCAGACAAATGGAATCTACCCGACCCGGGGGGCTTTTTGTGCCTCTTTCGCACGGGCCGCATTCAAGAACAGGGGCTGTGCTAAGAAAACACTGATACACAACTCTAAACCCATGCAAAGCAGCATGGATGGATGCATGTATGTATGTATATACCAATCACTGCCAAACACGCGAGACTTCGCAATGTCACGCAACTCAATGCGTGCTGAATCCCGGGTATCGGAGTGAGCGATTCCTTCCAGCATGCCCCCCGGTGACTTCACAATCATTGAATGGATGGAAGCTGTTCGTCGATGCATGCAAACCAATGGTCTGACAACAAAAGATGCATGAAAGCAAAAACCAGAAACGGGCACCGAGGCGCTCCCTGCAGAGATCAAGGGAGGACACGGAGTGAGGCGTTCACCCCCCCCTGCTTCTCCTTGCAAAAAAAGCAGACTAGTCTGCCTCATTCCTCAAGAGGCATCACCCGCCAGAAAGGTACCACAGTGACAGCCACACCCTCCGCGAACGCACACACACACTGAACGGCGTGAGATCTGCCAACAAAAGCCAGCCCACCATCATCCCAGTGGAGTGAGAAGCATTCATTCATCCCCCCCTCCGCGCGCACACACACCCGATTATTATTCTCGTTATCACTCCTCAAACAAAATTATTAAGATGTCTTCACATGCTAGTGGGAAGGGGAAAGTGTGAATGCTTTAATATCTTATGATTTCATGCGAGTCTCTTCAAGTTGTCGGCTCTAATCCCGCCAGATGTAAATCTCACACCTTGGATGATTGCAGTAGTTGTGCATACCACCGAAACGCCACTGATGCAGAAAGTGCTTTGCTTCCCTGTTTTTCAAATCTGCATCTTGTGAGGAAATAGCAGGCTACGCAGGCTTGACTTGCCATCTTGGAATGAAAGTGGGCAAGCAGCGAAATGGTACGGACGTTAGACGGTCGGCAGCCGTGTAGTGAAACTTCGCTCCTCGGCTTGCCATCACTTCAGCGACTCGGTCCAAGGATCTGCTTTGGATATCCAACAAACGAGCCGGGCTCAGATGGCAAAAGACCCCCCAAAAAGTGAGAAAATCTACTGCATCTGAGCTGGCAATTAATTGAGCGGGAAAAGGGAACGCCTTTGACGTGTGCAATTTCCAGGCGCCTCCGTCAAATGATGGCAGGTGCACTTGAGCATGGCTCTCGGTGCACGCAAGTGGACACCATCGTGAAGGAGCCAGCTGTTGTGTTCCCCCCCCCGGGTTGCGACAAGGGCTACTTGATTTCAACCTGCAGCCCTACGCCAGGTGGCAGGGACCATGCCTTAAACTTGGACCACAGTGCCGCGTCATCGCCTAGGAATCCTCATTCCTCTGTTGAAGAGTTTTGACCTTGTCCCTTGCTTGCTGTGCCTGAAGCACAAAGTGCGCACCCACCTCCTCCCTTATGTTTCGCCTACAATACTCCACTTCGGTCACGTCAAGCATGCCATTCTCTCAGAAGGGTCCTGGGCACCGCCGCCGAATTTGATGTGACCGCCTGGAATACTGACACCCCGGAACAAATTGCGACCTAGCAAAGAACAATGATTGGAGGAGCACGGCGGAAGGTCGGAACAAATTGCGACCTAGCAAAGAACAATGATTGGAGGAGCACAGCGGAAGGTCGGAACAGGCATCTCCCGAAGTGCTCCCAAAGGGGTTTGCCTCCGCAGCTACTCGGATGGAAGTCGCAATCTGAAGCTGGGATTGGAAGCCTCGAGCACCAGTTCCCAGCGGCAAGTTCTCGGCAAGGTTGGGGTAGCAGGTTACCTTGAACTTGGCGGTGCCTTCCATTGCCTCCGCCTTGCGGCGTGCTCGCTCCTCCTCGGTCTTGGCACGCTTCATCTCGTGCGCGAGCTCCAGCTCCAGCTCGCTGTCCTCGTCCTCGTCAGTCTCGAACGGCAGGTCGGCGAGCTCGCTGTCGGAGGGCATGGAGAGCGAGTCCGGCGCAATATCCAGCTCGATTCCATTCCACCATGCGTCCACTTCCTTCTCGTCCTCGCCAGTGGACGGGGGCGCGATGCCAAAGTCCCGCCTGCGCACGAGGGCAAGCTCGCCCCACCCAAGTTGCTCCCGTCTCCCTCAAGCTCCGGGTGCGCCGCATCTCGCATCCACCCAAGTTGCTCCCTGCCTCTCAGCTCCGGGTGCGCCGCATCTCGTGCATCCACCCAAGTTGCTCCTCCTGCCTCTCAGCTCCGGGTGGGGCTGCATTCGCATCCACTCCAAGTTGCGCCTGCCTTCTCAGCCCGGTGCGTCAGCCAGATTCTCGCATCCACCTGGGCATCTGCCTCTCAGCTCCGGGTGCGCATCTCGCATCCACTCTCCAAGTTGCTCCTGCCTCTCTCAAGCTCCGTGCGCCGCATCTCGCATCCTGGTCTGCCAGCGCCCCTGCCTCCTCAGCCCGGGATGCGCCGATCTCGCATCCACCTGTTGCTCCTGCCTCTCAGCCCCGGTGCGCGCATCTCGCATCCACACCTGCTGTTCTCTGCCTCTCAGTTCGGTGCCTGATCTCGCATCCACCTGCTGCTCCCTGCTCTCTCTAAGCTCCTTCCGGAAGCTTCCGCATCTCGCATCCACCCAAGTTGCTCCGTCTCCTCAAGTCTGGAAAATGCATTCCCTAAGATTCAATTCCAAGTTGCTCCCGTTTCCCTGCTAGCCTGGGTGTGCGCGCATTCGCATCCACCCAAGTTGCTCTGTCTCCCCAGCTCCGTTTCATCCCGCATCCACTCCAAGTTGCTCCCGTCTCCCTCAGCTCCGGGTGCGCCGCATCTCGCATCCACCCAAGTTGCGCCCGTCTCCCTCAAGCTCCGGGTGCGTCGCATCTCGCATCCAGGACGATTCTCCTCAACTGGCTATTTCCTTTTGACCAAAAAAGTATGGTAAAGCACAGCTCCCTCCACAGCGCCACGTGCAGAATGAATGCCGCAGCCAGAAAGATAGGAACACACTGGGGGTCCTGGGTATAGCCTCATATATCATCAATCTAGAAGAGCCACAGGCGCCGAGGGAAGGCCGCCACAGATCGCTTAAGGGCAGAGGGACATTCAGTGAAGCTGGCCCCACCGAGGCTTGTATGGGCTGCATGGGAGGAGCAGCAGAGGGGTGAAGAACGCCCAGCAGCGGCCATAATCGAGCGTCTCCCATTGCAACGTCCCAGCGAGCACAAGCTAGGCTGAGCGTGTGCCGCATGCACCGCGGGCGAGGGTAGCCCAGAGGCATCCTGCGGGGCAGCGCCGGGCTGCTGGCTTCAGGGGCGACTGTCCGCGCGCCAATGCCGGGAGGGCGCGCCCTTTGCCTTGCACCCGGCTCGCCCTGTCATGTCCAAGCGCGGGGGGGCCAGGCTGCGGAGCGGGCTCGAGCTCAGTCTCTGCCTCACCGTTTGCGCATTCGCTCGTGTTGACGGATCTCCCGACGGCGGCGCTGCTCCCTGCCATGGACGTGGACCCACAGGGGGGGAAGAACAAGGGAATGTCACCATCCCCTCAACAATTAAAGAGCCCCCCTGCACCTGGAAGAGCTCCCTGCACCTGAGCAGCTCCCTCTCTCCCCCGGCACCTGCACCTGAAGAGCCCTCAAAATTTTGAGGCCTTTGTAAGGCTTGAGACCTCACGTGCACATGCGCAACAGTGCACACGCTCCATCGCTACTGAGAGATGCGTCACGCATGAGTGCCCACCAATTTCTCTCCCCTCCCTGCCGCCCAATGCCCCCGCGCTCCGCGCTGCGCAATGCGTCACGCATAGAGTGTCTTCCCACTCCCTCCTCCCCGCTGGGCGTGATGCGCCGCCCTCCCGAGGGCAGATCCCGGTGCACCCGCATCCGAGTGCTCCGCACAGAGCTGTGCGGGAGGCAGCACAGCTGGCACTCGCCGCGGCAGGTTCCCATAGTCTATACACCACAGCTTTAGTGACACTCTAGTGCCATGAGAGGCGAAACAGGGCTGGCGGTTGCGGAAATGTCTCACTTCTCATCTGCCACCGCTTTGATTTGCCGCTTCTTTTTCTCCTGGCCATCCACGAGGCGCGTGACGGGGAAGGCCACATCCTGCTCACCCGTCCCGCGTCCGCGCCCAGTCCCACACTTGCAGCCTCAGACCTCCCCTCGCGCCGCACAGCCTCGTACCCCCTGGAGACACTGCCACCCTACAGCCTGCTAGTGACACAACTCGAACGTCAACCAGAAGCGCCCGCACCACCAAGCCATCACGGCGGCGCCCATCCGTTCCTGGTGCAACGACAGAGAGCTCTAAGTTACCTCCTTTCAGTGTGTAGAAGTGGGCTCAGCCGACGGACCTTATGGGCGAAGTTCCACGACTTGGGCGCACCTTGTGGGCGAAGTTCCACGACTGACACAGTCGCATGAGGACCCGGCTTAGAGCGCTGCTTGTGAGCGAGTTCCAGCTTGGTAGCACTTGTAGGCGAAGTTACAGGCACAGGGCGCACCTTGTGGCGGAGTTCCACGACTTGGACGCACAGTGAGGGAAGTTCCACGACTTGGGGGCGCACCTTGTGGGCGTTACGACTTAGGGGCGCAGCACCTGTAAAAGCGGGGTTCCCAAACTTGGAGCCGCCTGTAGTAGAGTTCCGAGCTGAGGCGCTGCCCAGCAGGCGAGGGTTTCACGACTTGGGCGCACCTTGTGGGCGAAGTTCCACGACTTGGGCGCAATGAAGGCCACCTTGTTGACCCTGGCACGAGGGCAGCACGCAATAAACAGGGGCGAGCAATTAGTTACAAGAGGGGCGAGCAATTAGTTACAAGAGGGGCGAGCAATCAGTTACAGAGGAAGCTGAGCAATCAGTTACAGAGGCGAGCAATTAGTTACAGAGGGCCGAGCAATCAGCTACAAGAGGCGAGCAATCAGTTACAAGAAGAGTGACAATTAGTTACCACAAGAGAAGCGACAATCAGTTACAAGAAAGGGGCGAGCAATCAAGTTACAGAAGAAGTGACAATCAATTCCTAAGAAAGGGCGAGCAATCAGTTACAAGAGGCGGGCAATCAGTTACAAGAGGGGCGAGCAATCAGTTACAAGAGGGGCGAGCAATTAGTTACAAGACGGGCATCAACGAAGACAACGCGCAAGGGGACCTCGATGGGGGCCGCAATTGCGAAACACTTCAGGCGGCACGTGGCAGACATTCGCCGGGCATAGGGCGCTACTCACATGTCCTTCTTCTGCAAGGCGCTTTCGTGGTGCCCTTTGGTGAGCATCTCCTCTTCGTCCTCGCCCTCCTATTGCACGCACCATGCTCGCACATTGAGCAGCCCCACAGCTCCCCGCGTGCGGAGTAAGGCCTTCGCTGACCCAGATGGCAATGGGCGGTGGGCGTCGCCCTTTCCCACTCAGCGTACCCCAAGCGAGGCAGCGGTCGAGGGGCACGCCAGTCCACCCAGGCGCAGGGGAGTGCCGGTCACTCGGAGGCGGGCCTTCGCAAGCCCACCTCCGCGCAAGGCCTCGCATTGCCGCCATGTGCGCATGCTGCACAAACGTTTGGGAGTGCTGCTGACACGGCGAGCTGGTCGCGCGGCCGGGGCGCAATTTGGTGTGAGATCATGCTACCTGTCAACTGAGCTGCGGCGCACTGAACCACCCGGCCACTTGCTTTACCGCGGCGCTTTCGGGGAGCTCGGTGCGTGCGTTCAAGTCTCTTGGGTCGAACTACAGAGGTTGAGTGGGCGCTTTCGAAAGTCGTCTGTGAATACGGGCCGGCATGATTGAGGGTGCCGCACAATGTGCAAAACACTGAGGTCTGCAGTTTCGATCACGCCATCTCTGGATGCAAGCCGCGCCTCTGTCCGTGGGAGGGCTCGAGGGCGGGCTTGGGGCTACGCACCGAGTCGGGGTACTCCTCGACCCAGTACGGCTCGTCAGGGTCGCTGATGGTCTCCTCGGAGTGGCCGTCCTCCGAGAAGTAGTCCTCTCCTGAGTCGCTGTTCGACAAGTCCTCCGTCAGTTGCTGCACCCACCAAGCGCACACCACACACCGGTCAGCCGCCGAACAGGCCTCTCCGCTAAGCGCCAGGCGCCCATCGACCAGACCGCTCAGGCCCAGAGGTCGCGAGCACTGTTGCCCCTCTGCTCAAGCTGCGCTTCTCCCCGCGATCCGCCCCGCAGCGCACTGCATCTGCCGCCAAGCCTGCTCGGCCCCTCGTATGCCCAATGCACACTCGCGCTTCTTGAGCACTCAGTCAACAGCACGCCACATGGACGCTGCGCTGTCTTCCCAGGGGCGCCTCATCGCTGCAGCGTACACGTGGCCCATTGGCGGATCCGCACACGCTGCACGTCAGCTCTCAGAGACTACCGAATCAGTGGTCGCCGCTCGAAGCACCGGAACCGAAAGCGAGCCAGTCTCAGAGGATTGCTCTGGCCACATTGAGGCGGCCGCAGCCGGCTCCGCGTCTGCGATCTGCGCCCGCCTTGAGCTCGCGATGCAGATCGAGCCGGTGCCTGGCCTGTGATACCAGCCTCACCGGCGAGGAGGTTCATATGCACAGGTGATTGTCCTTACAACCGCCCATGCACCGGACCTGGCGCCAGGTCACTGCCAGAGTACAGCTCATCCATTCAGGGTCATCATAGCTTATTTCAGGGAGGAGGTGGGAGGCCACACCTTGATTCCCTTTTGCAGGCCGTTGTTGGGCTGGGTCCGGTCGGTCCTCTCCTGGCGCCGCAGCTGTCGAAGCCGCCGCTCTGCCACCACCTTCTGGTACTCCTTCCACCGCACAGCCTCGCCACCCCCGCGCTGCATCTCCTCGTCCTGCGCCATGCCGCACAGAGTCCCCCAGAGTTTATAACCAGTCGGCGATTGTGACATCGCCGGTGCTTCAGAGCCATGCCCATGTAGCCAGCACTGCCGCCAGTGCAAGGGGCACGTCATGAAGCGCGGCCAGCCGAGCAGGCAAGACAGAGGGACAAGCTCACCTGCTCCTCAGTAACCTGGAGCATCTCACGGATGATTAGGCCAATGGCGTCGCGCTGGCAGGGGCTTGTGGCGTCCATCCTTTGCCCCACAATAGTCATCCTTCACAGAGACATCCCCCCCGCCCCGACACCGTTTTCATCAGCGATGCTCCACCTTGGCCACAGCTCGGTGAGGCATCTTTCATGGTTTTGGCGACAAGCGCTTGGGATTGCTCCGTTGGGGGTACCGTGATCCTCCATCAGCGCCCGGGAGCGTGGCTGCAAGCCCGCACTCTCAGGCTCGGTCTTGACTCGCGGAGCGCCGCTGCGTGCAGGGAGCTGGCCTGCGGGAAGCCGCCGCTCCTGTCCAGACGCGAAGGGGGGACACGCCGTCCTGTAGCAGCATCCGGGCAGCGAGCCCTGATGCCTCACCTGAGAGGGGTGAAGCGAGAGACCTCGATATCCGCAAGCTTCATCGGCATCTTTGTGACCATTGATTTCGACTTGTTGACCACCCCCGCCTGGAGTCCCCCACCACAACGTGTCGTCGGACGGTCGATCCGGGCACATTCCTTTCAGTGCTGGTTGCACATCTGTCTCGAGCCCTTCAGTATCAGCGGGCTTCAGAACCATAGGGTTGGTGTTGGGGGCCAGGGGTTGCAAGCGCATTTCACTGGAAGGCGCTCAAGTTCTGAGGGAGGTCATTCACTCTATCATTCTCCGCCACTTGGGACGGCCCTTTGTGATACTCGGCATGTTTTGGGGGGACACACTCGGTTGAGACCAGGCTTTGGGGCAAGCAGGGAGCAGGGTGGTGGTTCTGGGCACAGGCTTGGTGGTGAGGAGATGGCTTGGGGAGCTCGAGGGGTAGAGGTAGACAGGCTTCAGTGGGAAGGCATCAGTGTGCAGGCAGCGCAGTCACAGAAGCATCGGGTGGTCACGTGCCCAGTAAAGCTTAGGAAGACCCTTTCTCCACGAGCGAGCTCCGGAGAATCCGGAGAAATATCTTGAAGTGTGCGCTGAATCCTTCTGATCCCCGGTGTGGGTACATCGTGCAGCCGATCTTCTGTGGCAATCTGGTGGCTTGGGTTCTAGCTGCCAAAGAAATTGGATAAGCACGTGCACCAGGGCCATGCATGACACCATGCCACTGTAGCGACCGTGCATGACATACGGCATGACCAATCACTCGCGCCATGCAACATGCACAAGTCCGCGACTCAAACCTCACAAAAGCAAGGCAAGGCGGAAGCTCTCCGACGCCCTGCGCCCTGATGCCCCACGGCAGCCTTAGCCCTGGAGGTCCCCCCGGGCACGCCCTACGCTGATGTGGGCCGCGGTCGGCTCGGGCCGGGGCAGGAGCAACGCTTGTGCCAGCTCACCGCGTTCACGGGTCCGAACATGAGGCGGAGCGGCGAGATCTTCAGAACCATGTTCTTGCGCAGGTAGAACTTGGTGTGCTCGTGCCGCGCGGCAAGCGTCAGCCTGCGAGCCCCCCGCCTCGCGCGCCGCTCTGCGCCCCTCGGCCACCGTGCACCGTGGTTTGTGGGCCAGGTGGATGGCAGGGAAGCTACCAGCAGCGAGGCAGGCCGATACAAGCAAAGGCCACTCCACTGCGGCGCTTCAGGGAGCGCCCCGCGTTCCCCACCGAGCCCCGCTTCAAATGGCATGGCTTCAGCAACAGGGGACAGAAGGGGAGGGGCGGCCACTCACATGCGCTCCACAGAGGGCGGCACGCCCAGCTGCTTGGTGTCGCTGGTCAGGCTTTGCTCTGAGGAGGACGACGGGAGGGAAGAGCGCACACCAAAGGCGGGGGGGGGTGTGGGGGCAGGAGGCACAGTCAGGCACACGAGCCGAAGCCAGCCTTGGATTATGCCCAGGCCAGGCTCAAGCTACACGGCTCGGCATTGTGCGCCCCCGCTCCACCTTGGCGGCTTCGCGGGGGGTCCCCTGCAGCACTTGAGGACCCATCGAGCGGAGCGCCGGGGGCACTCAGCAGCGAGGAGCGCTCGACGACCCATCGAGCGGAGCGCCGGGGGCACTCAGCAGCGAGGAGCACTCGAGGACCCATCGAGCGGAGCGCCGGGGGCACTCAGCAGCGAGGAGCGCTCGAGGACCCATCGAGCGGAGCGCCGGGGGCACTCAGCAGCGAGGAGCACTCGACGACCCATCGAGCGGAGCGCCGGGTGCACTCAGCAGCGAGGAGCGCTCAGCGCGGGCGCCGGGGGCACTCAGCAGCGAGGAGCACTCAGCAGCGAGGAGCGCCCGGGGGCACTCAGCAGCGAGGAGCACTCAGCAGCCCCGAGGAGGAGCGCCGAGAGGCACTCAGCAGCGAGGAGCACTCGAAGGGGATCCATCGAGCGGGCGCCGGGGGCTCAGCAGCGAGGAGCACCGGGGCACTCAGCAGCGAGGAGCACTCCGAGAGGGCGAGACCATCCGAGGCGGAGCGCCGGGGGCACTCAGCAGCGAGGCTGCTCGGGGGGACCCATCCGAGCGGAGCGCCGGGGGCACTCAGCAGCGAGGAAGCTGGCGACCCATCGAGGCGGGCGCCCCGGGTGCACTCAGCAGCGAGGGCTCGACGAGCCCATCGGCGGAGCGCCGGGGGCACTCAGCAGCGAGGAGCGCTCGACGACCCATCGAGCGGAGCGCCGGGGGCACTCAGCAGCGAGGAGCACTCGAGGACCCATCGAGCGGAGCGCTGGGGGCACTCAGCAGCGAGGAGCACCGGGGGCACTCAGCAGCGAGGAGCGCTCGAGGACCCATCGAGCGGAGCGCCGGGGGCACTCAGCAGCGAGGAGCGCTCGAGGACCCATCGAGCGGAGCGCCGGGGGCACTCAGCAGCGAGGAG
>LGRX02012316.1:0-32894 GCA_001247695.2 Cymbomonas tetramitiformis
CCCCCTGTACAGCCCCCTTGTAAGTGATTTTTGTAGCCCTCTTGTACCTACGGGTGAGCCCCCATCCTCGGCTCAGGGGACCAAGGCGGACTGGAGTGGCCCATAGGGGGCTTTACCCCAGCGGGAAGACCTGTCGGCCCAGTTAATGCCTAACGTTCGTCGCCTTGGCCGCCCTTGTCCCTCTCAAGTAGGAAACCCCTCTGCTAAGCCCAACGCAAGTTCGTCTGAAGACGGCCTAGTAGGCTGGTGCCCTACCACGAGTCCCTCTTAAAACATATCGTGTGTGAGTGCCCAACAACTGGGTGCACTCACGCATGATGCGTTCTGTTCAGCAGAACCCATCCTGTGTAGTGTGCGCTCCACTTGTTGGGCACTCACGGCCCCGCCCTGCTCTTGATTTGCTTATCACATCCACTGGGATGATGGTGGGCTGTCTTTTGTTGGCCGATCTCATGCCATCCAGTGTAAATGACTCACGGCCGGCCTTGTGTGCTCCGACTATTCTCTCTCATTCTCACCCCTATGCACGAGTCTGAAAGTTGAGTGAACTGTCAAATGACAGACACCCGGAGTAGAGACCGGAGCATACCCCTCTTCACACCCGCAACCCGAGCAACCACCATCCATATGCCCCTCCCACAAGAGCAAGGTCGAGTCCGCGCCCAAGGTATCAGGTGCAGGTGCGCAGTTCTGGCTTATTGGCCTAGAGTTCTCGAATCCTGCTAAGCTCTCCTTGGCTAACGGTTTATTAAACAAGGAAGGGCCGCAGGAAGGTCCCGTTGGCAGTCAAGCTGTGGCATGGGTCTGTGTCCAGGTATCTTGCGGTTCGGTAACTCTCCTTTGCTCTCTCCCGTTCTCTTCGCATTCACCCCCTCCTCTCCCACCAGTCTCTCCCATGGCTCCCTCCCCCTTCTTGAATGATGCTCCCGATTACATTCCCTGTGCGGCCCGTGCGAGCGAGGCACAAAACGCCCACCCGGATCGGGTAGATTCCAGAAGTATGATGACTTGCTGAGAAGCTCCTGATTTGCTTCTCACATCCACTAGGATGATGGTGGGCTGGCTTTTGTCGGCTGGTCACATTCAGTATGTGCCATTTCATCACCTGTGGCACGGAACGCGAAGAGCACCATGCTTTGGGCGAGGCAGAACGCGCTTAGACGATTTCAGCTTCCCGATTCCAGAGCTCAATCCTGGTTGTGAAAGGTGGGTCACTGCGTGGCGGGCGCGTGCTCGATCGGTTGGGTGTCCACAGTGAGTATGACCGGATGAAGCTCACCGAGGGATTTATAGCCAAGCACTTCGAGCCGGGCGAAGTCATTCAGGGGCAGGAGGGCGCTAGCAGGTAACGTCCCAAAGGGAATATGCGGGTCCTCGTCGAGACTCCCCGCAACCGGGCACCGAAGTGTCCATACGACCGCTTTCATTTCTGAGAGTGTGCGAGCCTCCTTGCCGCATCAGTCACCTGCCTGGGACGGATCACATCGGGTCCCAGGTCCAAGCTCCATTGAAATTGCAGCGGCGGCCCGTTTCTCATTCGGCCATGCCTGAAGCATGCGCATCCTCCAGGGCCAGGCACGTGGTCTGCCGGTCCCTTCCAGAAGGGAGCCCGCCAAAGACGACAGAAAAAACTGTAGGGCACCGATCAGAGCGCCGGAACAGTGCGCGTGCGAAGCAGCCGGCTCCTCCACCGTGAGCGCGGCAACACAGGAGAATTTTGGCACAGTTATGAGTGCGTTTTTAATGAAGGTGGAGACCCGTCGATTCAGCTCTCGACGATGTTACGTAAAGAGACCTCCATTCCATGCAGGTGCCACATCATCATAAGGGGCCAAGCAGTGAAGATGACTGCGAACGGGGAGCGCATCTATCTCAGAGCTAACCAGTGCTATGGAGAGGTGGGCGCACCTGGCTTCTTGCAGCAACATCCGAACCCGGCAGTATGGACTTTTTCTCTCGTAGTCTGCTATTTCGTCGATTGACATACACGCGTGCGAGTGACCGATTTGGCCCAAAGATGCGCCTCAGTGCATCAGTTTCCCGAGCGCGCTTTGGAGGACGTCGCTCCAAAAGCATGCAGCAAATGCCAGGCATTGCCCACCTGAAATAGAGTTAGCTGCGTGTCTTTCTAGCCTGGCCTAACATTCCGTCTCGAAGGATATCAATCTCGACATAGAGAAGAGCTCTTCACTGAGGTGGTGTTGAATACTAATTTCTATTTCGTTTTTTATGGTCAACTTGTGTTCCTGTTGACGGTAAAAAAAAAAAATGGGAGCAGAGGCTTATTGCACCTGTGGCCGAGCTTAAAGCATCAGGGCGCTCGAGAACGCTTGTCAAGCGCGAGGAGATTGCTTGGAGTTGAGATGCACGGAGGCAGGGAGGTAGAGATGAGTCAGTTCTGCGAAGAAAGAAAAAAAGGGTTGCCATCCTGTGGCCTGCAAAGATGATACCTGTTGAGCCTTCATGAGACGTTGGCTGGTGATGGCCTGGATATACACTGATCACGTTGGCTTGTGATATTCGAAAGTTTGCCATGATCTACAGTGTGATGACTGTGCGACGTTGCCTTCCAGGAAAACTTGGCTTCCATGAACACGCCTTGTGTGAAAACGCCGAGCCGCGCTCCAAAAGTTGTGCTCGCATGCTCCGAAGTTTACACGTGGTCGATTGATGCCTGCAGTTACAGACGCATCTTGCAGAGGACTTCCTTCAAGGTGAGCGGACATTTCATGCAGAAACAAGTATCAAATAAACCCCAAATCAATTCACACGCCTCATCGACGGCGAGCAAACGAGCGGTATCCCTTCACACGCCTGATCGACGGCGAGCAAACGCACGGTAACCCTTCACACGCCTGATCGACGGCGAGCAAACGAGCGGTATCCCTTCACGCCTCATCGACGGCATATCCCTTCCCACACCTGATCGACGGCGAGCAACGCGCGGTATCCTTCACACGCCTCATCGACGGCGAGCAAACGAGCGGTATCCTTCACACGCCTGATCGACGGCGAGCAAACGAGCGGTATCCCTTCACACGCCTGATCGACGGCGAGCAAACGCGCGGTATCCCTTCACGCCTGATCGACGGCGAGCAAACGAGCGGTATCCCTTTACACGCCTCATCGACGGCGAGCAAACGAGCGGTATCCCTTCACATGCCTCTCATCGGCGGTGAGCAAACGAGCGGTATCCCTTCACACGCCTGATCGACGGCGAGCAAAAGAGGGGTATCCCTTCACACGCCTGATTGACGGCGAGCAAACGAGCGGTATCCCTTCAACCGCCTGATCGACGGCGAGCAACGAGCGGTATCCCTTCACACGCCTGATCGACGGCGAGCAAACGAGCGGTATCCCTTCACACGCCTGATCGACGGTGAGCAAAGAGGGTATTCCTTCACACGCCTGATCGACGGCGAGCAAATGAACGGTAACCCTTCACACGCTCATCGACGGCAAGCAAGAGAGCGGTATCCCTTCACGCGCCTCATCGATGGCGAGCAAAAGAGCGGTATCCTTCACACGCCTCATCGACGGCGAGCAAACGAGCGGTATCCCTTCACGCCTGATCGACGGCGAGCAAAAGAGCGGTATCCTTTACACGCCTGATCGACGGTGAGCAAACGCGCGGTATCCCTTCACACGCCTGATCGACGGTGAGCAAACGCGCGGTATCCCTTCACACGCCTGATCGACGGCGAGCAAACGCGCGGTCTCCCTCTGTATTGTCGAATTGCCGCACGGTAAGAAAGTGCTCCAGACGTTGGCACTCGCTTCGATCGACGGTTGGCTTGTCACGACAGCGTGCCGTCACCTTCTGTTCAGAACTGGGTCACGCGCTGCCTCATTGTTGCCAGGCTGCGGTGCTGTGTGCAGAAAGTGGCACAGCAGGACCTGTCCACCTGTCCCGCCGAGATTCTTGGATCTAGCCCGTCATCGTCAACTGCATCATCGTCCCGCGGCTGGCTTCCCTCCGCCGGCTCGCTGGATAAGAACTGTAAGAAGGAAGGGAGCATCCTGTCACCTGAAATTGAGAAGTGCCTTCTCCCACAGATCACCTCCTCCGCCGCCACCAGCAAAGCGGCGTCAACGTCCTTAGACCGCTTGCGAGTCTCACCCTCCCTCGGGGACCTCCGCTTGCGCCCAAATTCCCGCGCAGGTCATCTTAGAGACGACCGCAGCAACGCCTCACATCCAGCCATCGCGTCGGGGGCTCCTCCCCGGCGACGCTCGCTGGACTCCATCGAGGCGACTAAAGTCGACCGCAGACTGAGACACGCCATGGAGTTCGGGGAGCAAATAAAGCCGAAGCCGCTGAGCAACTTGAGCATCGAGGACTTTGTGTTCCTCAAAGAGATTGGTGTCGGGTTCACCTCCCACGCGTACCTGTGCTCCATGCCAGCGCATCGCAATAAGCACGTGGTGGTCAAGAGGATGAGGAAGCGCACCTTGATCCGGTTCCACCAGGTGCGCCAGGCCGACTCCCAGCAGTGCCGCAGCTCTCCGAGGCGACCAAAGCACCGGTCTCCACATCGGATTTCGACGTGGTGCTCCGTTCGGGCGACTTCCACCACCTGGTGACGGTTTCTTCGCTTTTCTCCGCTGTTTCGGGGGAGTAAGCTTCGGATGCCACTTCCTTCATTGGTGCTAAGGATGCGACCAGCTGGTTGTGACACAGGCTCCCATGAAGGCCCCATGCCATACCTCGTGCATTCCCCTCATTCCCTGGATGATGTCAGGCATGGATTATTTGCCGTGCCATAGTGTACAAATTGTAGGCACCATCTGTGCCGATGCTGCGCCTGCACACATACACACACAAGAGTCGCAAGGATAAGCATACACACACAGTGGCTCAGTGAGGCTTAGGGGGTCCCATTCTTCACTAGTGAGCTCCGGAGAATCCAGATGAGTGTCCCGAAGTGTATGCTGAATCCTTTGATCCCCAGCGTGGGTGCATGGTGCAGGCGTTCTTCTGTGGCTACGGGGTGCCAAAGGAGTCGATCCAAGGATAAGCACACACACACACACACACTGAGGCTCAGGGAGCAGAGGGGTGGTCCGGAGCGTAGGCTTGGTGGTAGGGATGGCTCGAACAACTCGTGGGGGCAGAGGTAAACAGGATCCAGGGACACGGCAGCAACGCCCCGGCACTGCAGTTGCAGAGGCACTCAGGTGTCCCAGTGAGGCCTAGGGGGTCCTATTCTTCACAAGTCAGCTCTGGAGAATCGAGATGAGTGTCCCGATGTTTGTGTGCTGCCTCCTTTGATCCCCGGTGTGGGTACATAGTGCAGCCTTCTGTGGCTACTTGGTACCAAAGGAATCGGTCCGAGGATAAGCCACACACAGGAAAATCCGGATGAGTGTCTCGAAGGGTTGTGCTGAATCCTTTGATCCTGGGTGTGGTTACATATTGCAGCCGATCTTCTGTCGCTGCGTGGTGCCAAAGGAATCGGTCGAAGGATAACACTCCAGATTTTTTTGATGTCCCAAAGTTTGTGCTGAATCCGTTGATCCCGGGTGTGGTTACATTGTGTAGCCGATCTTCTGTGGCGTAGTGTGTAGTCGATGCTGTGTTTAAGGCTGTTGGTCTGGACTGAGCCCGAGGCGGCCCACGGGCGTAGAGGGGTGCGACCGCTGATGCCTCGCCGCACGTGCATCTCTGGGACGCCGATGCTTGAACTGTGGGATCCTCGGGTCTCAGCGGCGAACCGTGGGATCCTCGGGTCTTAGCGGCGAACCGTGGGGTCCTCGGGTCTTAGCGGCGAACCGTGGGATCCTCGGGTCTTAGCGGCGAACCGTGGGATCCTACGTTCGTAGCAAGGAACGCAGTGTTTCCGTCGTGAGCGTGTATGCGCCACAGGCGCAGCTCCGAGGATGAACGCTTTGCGAGGCCTGCGAGAGGAGACGGGGCGTGGTTGGTGGCGAGCGCTTGCTGAGAAAGTGGAGAGCCACGTGGCGCAGGGAAGTCAGAGGCACCCTTCGCGTCTGTGGCATCACCGAGACAAGGGCTGGTCTCGGGGATGGGGCAGAGAGTGGGGCTTGCACACTGCGCTTTCTGCGGAAGAGGGCCGGGTGGGCAAGGGTTGTGGTATGTTCATCATGCAGCCGAAATCGACCCCTGGATACGTATTCTTCACCTTCCTGAGGATATCTCCGTGTGCTCGGTCCCAGGTGGAGAATGTCATTCAGGAGCGAGACCTTCTGCTTAAATGGAGCAGCCCTTTCATTATCTCCTGGTGGGTGTGCAGCTTCCTCCCTACGTTTGCCCAAATCCTGCCACATGGATGTTGTGTCCGGGCCGCCATCGTGCGGCTTCAAGCGCACGGTTGTGTCGCTCTGGAGATCAATGCAGGGATGGCACCATGCCGCCTTCTCACTCACCTGGCTTGTCATTGGGATCCGCCTCTTAGCGACCACAAACCTGGCGCCACGAAAGCATATTCCGCTCGCGGCGCCACCCTTTTAGGGCGCCGCTGTCCATGCGCGCACACTGATGTGCAGATGTGCGGTGAGTCGGCGGCTTTCGGAGGTGGAGAAGTAGGATTGTTGCTGATGGGCCGTGAAGTTTTTACGCCCTCGGCCCATCGATTCTTCAAAGCGCCAAGATGACAAGACAGGGATGACAAGGCAGGGATGACAAGGCAGGGATGACAAGGTGGGGATGATAAGGTAGGGATGACAAGGCAGGGAACGATAAGTTAGGGATGACAAGGCAGGGACGATAAGTTGGGGATGACAAGACGGGGACGATAAGGTAGGGATGACAATGCAGGGACGATAAGTTGGGGATGACAAAGCGGGGACGATAAGTTAGGGATGACAAGACGGGGACGATGAGTTAGGGATGACAAGGCAGGGACGATAAGTTAGAAATGACAAGACGGGGACGATAAGGTAGGAATGACAAGGCAGGGATGACAAGGCAGGGGACGATAAGTTAGGGATCACAAGGCAGGGACGATAAGTTAGGGATCACAAGACGGGGACAATAAGTTAGGGATGACAAGGCGGGAGCGATAAGGTAGGGATGACAATGCAGGGACGATAAGTTAGGGATGACAAGGCAGGGATGACAAGGCAGGGATGACAAGGCGGGGACGATAAGGTAGGGATGACAAGGCAGGGACGATAAGTTAGGGATGACAAGGCAGGGGTGTCAAGGTGGGGAACGGGTGTGGTTTTGCTTTGCTTAGTATTGGGTACTTCTCCGACGCCGCCTACTTGTACAGCGTCTTGGAGTTCATGCGGGGCGGCGACATGTTTCAGACGCTCAACTCTATCCAGATGGTGCCGGCCAGGGATGCGCAAATCTACGCCGCAGAAGTTCTCCTCGCCCTGGAGTACATCCACGCACAGGGCTACGCCTACCGAGGTGAACACAGCCCTTGTCATCCCCGGCTCCCCTTCTGGCGATGATCGGGCATTTTGCGTTCGTGGATGCGCTGCCCCTTGCAACCTCGCCACGAAGGTGCTGTACAATGATGTGTGATGCTCCGTGGAAGTCCTTCTCCTCACCCTCGAGTACAGTTCCCCTGGCGAGGGGCCCTCGTGCTGACTTGGCACTAATGTAGTACAGGAAGGCAGCACCTTCAGTCGATTTCAGGAATTAACCAATGAAAGTGCATTTACACACAGAACGGAATATCAGAGCCCGTTGGCGACATTTTGGACGGTTCTGCTGCGCGGCCGACTTTCTGTCATGGCCCGCAGATTATTCCGCATCGAAAAGGGAGCAAGCTCGCCGTGACACTCTGTGGGGTGCACCGCTGACCGGGCATCCTTTGCATGGGGGGTAGAAGTGAGGGAGGATGCGCACATTACGAAGGCAGATTTCGGGTGGTGGACTATTATATTTATGCAAAGGGAGTTTGCGAGGGCGAGTGGTCTCTGAAACAGGGGCTAGGGGGTGGGGACGTGGGCGGGGGAGGGGATTGTGTCAAAGATATGAAGCCCGAGAATATTCTTTTTGGGGAAGACGGCCACATTAAGCTGGCAGATATGGGGTTCTGCACGCCCATCAAGGCTGGAGAGCGGTTGTTCACGAACTGCGGCACGCCGGACTACATGGCGCCCGAGGTCCTGCTGAATCAAGGATATGACCAATCCGCTGACTTGTGGGCGTTTGGGATATTGATCTTCGAGATGCTCGCCGGCGTTCCTCCCTTCGAGAATGACCAGGATGACCCAATGTACGCGCCGCCCATGGATACGTTCCAATCACACACCTGCGCACGCATCGCGGTGCTCGGCAAGGTGCGGGTGGGAGGCCGAGTGCGGCTCGCGGCTTGCGAGTCTGAAGGAAGCGCTCTGAGCGGATACATGGCGGGTGCGGCTGGGTGCGAGCAGCTCGAAGGGTGAGTGCAGGCCGGCTTTCATTGGCTGGATTCGGTAATCCGGCGGAGCAGTCACGGAAACGCTCAGGTGGCTCGGGGTGGCTTAGGGGGCGTCGATAGTCGCGAAGCTCTGGAGAATCCGCGTGAATCCCAAACTGTGCGCGGATGCTTTTGATCCCAAGCGTGGGTACATAGTGCAGTTGGGTTTCCGGTAGCTTGGATGCTGACTGTCGATTGTTCCAAGGATAAGCCGCACACTGAGCTCTGGGGAATCTTGAGAAGTGTCCCGAAGTGTGTGCTGAATCCTTTGATCCCCGGTGTGGGTGCATAATGCAGCCGATCTTCCGTGGCTATATGGTGCCAAAGAAATCGGTCCAAGATGTTGCTGGTCACCTAGACCAGCACTATTGTTCCATCTGGAGGGAGCGCCTGAATATTGTGGGCGGTGCAAATTCTCCAGAGTTCTCAAAATGATGAGGCCCACCTTCGAGTGGACGGACGGCTTTGACTTGCACGGGCGAGATCTGGTGAAGCGGCTGTGCACGGTGGACCCTACGAAGCGCCTCGGAACTCACCCGGCAAAGGGCTTTGACGAGATCAAGGAGCATCCCTTTTTTGCGGGTCTGGATTGGAGTGATGTTTCGCAACAGCTAGTGAAGCCGCCCGCGCTTCAGAATGTAAACCCGACATCCGGCATGCCCGTCCACACCATTTCATTTTGCAGCAACAAGAAATGTGTGTGTGTGGTTGACGGGTCCGCTTGCTCCGTAACCCTGGGATCAACTATTGTTGGGCGATGATCGGTCACATCGTATCGTCTTACCATGCTGCTTTGCATCTGGGTTGGGAATATGTATGAGTTTGTGGTATCTTGTCACAGCCCCGTCCTGCTCTTGATTTGCTTCTCACATCCACTGGGATGATGACGGGCTGGCTTTTGTTGGCCGATCTCATGCCGTTCAGTGTGTGGTTGACATTGCTTACCATGTGTTTGCATTGGTATATTCGCAACTGCAAACAACAGCCAACATATCATGATGGAATTAGTTTGACTTCATTCAGGCAAATTGCTCATTTTCCCTCTTCGCATGCAATTGGTTGTCGTATGCATTGGTATTGATGTTGTGGGATGGTAATTTTGACAGCTGCTGGAGATTCCAGACGATTCGATATCATTGAAGTGTTCTCCAGGAATGAAAGTGGAGCTAACCAAAGAGCAGGAAGCTTTGTTTCGGTCATTTTAGCCATAGCCACCGGAGCTGCTGCAAGTAAAAGAAAAGAAAGAGAAGAAAAAAAAACACGCCCTTTGGGCGTATGAGTATATTAATTTCCCGGCCCTACTCTGGGCCGGGCTGCTGCAAGTAGGCTGATTTTAATTGTGTCCACTAGCGTGCTCATTAGTCTGGATATTCTTTTTACGGACTCGGATTTTCCCTTTAGTTAGCCTACTAACACATCGTATCGTTGTCCTTTAGTGATCCGAGGTATCCGAAACTCACAACATTTGCCCTAAATTGAGGGAATGACCCAACTTCCAAAAATAATAAACGCCTGCCGCGGCCATTGTGGGGAGCAGGGTACAAAAAAACCTGGGCGGGGGGGTCCAGGTAATCTTACTTTTTGTGGGCCCGCCCAAGGTATAAAACTGATGTAAGCTTGAATAAAAACACACACTGTCGTAATCCTGCAGAACAGGCTCTGTTCTTGTACAGGGCGTATTTGTTGGGTTGTTTCGATGCGGACTTGATAACAACAAGAGATCTACACGAATGTGATATGTGTAATTATGCCAGTAGGCCTGTCAGAATGCAAGCTTCTCAGGTCTTCTGCGTGATTGAGATCAAATTATTCCAGATGTCCACCAGAAGTTAACAAAGCATTCATAATCAAAATTGCTGCTCCGAATTTTTGTCATTATAACACCATCAATAAATTTCGATTAGACATTGATCCAATTACAATACCAAAGACTGGCAAATTGTTGGGTATGTGATGTTCATAATTGCAAATCGATAAATTGGGGTAGCTCAAAAGCAAAACCTACTGTGCATGTGATTGTTATGTTAAATCGATGCCGTGGCAAATTGGGGCACAGAAACCTGTTGGGCGTGTTGAATGTTTTAAACCTATTGTCAATGGGACTACTTCCCGGGAGGTACCACTACGATGATATCGGATGGAAACACCCTAAATGAGGGAGTGCCTGCCAACATGATAAGACTGCTAAAACTAAGACTGCAAATTGAAAGTCAGTATCACCTCCCATACTCCCATCCAACGGTCCTAGCAGAATTAGGCCCTCAGGTAGAATTCTTGATTCAGGCACAAAATACCTGTAAATGTTTCACAATAATTACAACTATCATAGCTAAATATTATTCTGAATCGGACTGAAATTATACGCATACAACTGTGCATCATGTTATGGAACACAGCAGGCCCTCTTATCACATGATAGCCCGAATCTAAGGATTCGCGAATGTAAAACCATGGAAGGGCGGCTGCTTTCAACTCCATCCAGATGAAGTCAGTATAATAATGCTAGAAATTCGATACATAACATTCAACAAACTCATTTTCACAAATCAACCCACTGTGGTCAACATCAACAATCTCAAAGACGGCGTCGGCATTGCATTCTCCTATTTGCACACCCATATATTTCAAAGCCTGCAATGGACATGCCGTACACACTCACCAACCAGTTAGCAAGCAGGTCATGAAAGTGGGAAGAACATACCACATATGGCAGCGAAAAATATCACACCGTATCGGCGGATCTCACACGCCGTCATAGATTGGATGGCATATGCCAAAAACGTGTTTTGCATATCGCATGGCTGCTGAAGGTAAAAGTCTTAGAGGGTTATACTTGACCCACAGAGCGCACCATGGCATACAGGGTGACATAGGTGTTGACAGTGCATCTGTGAATCGTCATTGTAGCATGTATTGTATATGCCCCGTCCGCGCCGGAAAAAGTGTCACACGTGTGTGCGGCTTGTTAGTCGTACACAGGTAAGTCGCGGTCCGAGTGTTCTATCGGACGCCTCGGTTGCTCGGTACATGCAAGTGCTTTGCGGTGGGCCAGAGTTGATATTTACAATAGAGGGTGACATAGAACTCACGGAGTTCATGACGTCATAGAGGGTCATGTACAACCCACACAACGCATCACGTCGTAGAGGGTGACATAGAACCCACGGAGTTCATCACGTCATAGAGGGTCATGTACAACCCACACAACGCATCACATCATAGAGGGTCACATGCGACTCACACAACGCATCACGTCATAGAGGGTCACAAACACCCCAGACAACACATCACGGCATAGAGAGGGTCACGTACGACCCACACAGCACCTCCTAGCGGATAATATGCAGCCCACACAGCGCATCGCGTCATAGAGGGTCACTTACAGCCTACCCAGCACATCATGTCATAGAGGGTGATGTACGACCCACACAGCACCTCCTAGCGGATAATATGCAGCCCACACAGCGCATCGCGTCATAGAGGGTCATATACACCACATGCAGCGCTTCATGTCATAGACAACGCATCACGGCATAGAGGGTCACAAACACCCCAGACAACACATCACGTCATAGAGGGTCACAAACACCCCAGACAACACATCACGTCATAGAGGGTCACAAACACCCCAGACAACACATCACGTCATAGAGAGGGTCACGTACGACCCACACAGCACCTCCTAGCGGATAATATGCAGCCCACACAGCGCATCGCGTGATAGAGGGTCACTTACAGCCTACGCAGCACATTATGTCATAGAGAGTGACGTACCACCCACGTTGTGCATCAAGTGATGCAGGGTGACACACGATACTTGCTCACCATCTTTAACAGGGTGGGAAACGGCAAGAGCAGCACAGAAGTCCTGAGAGGCGTGGTGGCAGCGGGAGCCCTTTGTCCCAGCTTGACACTCTGTGAGCGCATGACACTCCGCTGACACGCTCTCCCTATATATATATATATATACCGGGAGGACTCGGTGGTGCACATGGGGCAGTGGTACAAAGCAGGAGCACTAACAAAATAAGTCTACGCAAAAGCTGCATACTCAATCGCGTTTTGACCAGTGGACCCATTGTCCCTCACCTTTGGATCCCTGGCTTCCACTGTAACATTTCGGCCCCCGGCCCCACATATAAGCCTAAATCATAGCAGGGGGGAGGATCCGGCGCCCAGCAGATTGCAGCGCCCCCGGCACAGTTTGGGCATAGTTTGGTGCGATGTGAGCACCTGGTGGAACTCCGGGCGCGAAAGTTTCCCATCCCCTGTCTCCCGATCGTGCCATCCCACGAAGCTCAGCTTTCAATCGTATCTGCACATCTTCAAAGATGATTAAAAAGAGGAGGAGGCTCGTAGCACAGCAAGATGCCATCGTGAGAGAGCGCGACTGAGGCGGGAGTCGGGGAGGCCGCCAGCGAGGAGGAGCCTGGCGAGAAACAAACCAAGGAAGAACCGCTGCAACAGGTGCGAGCAAGCACAGCGCACTGCGCAGGAGGGACGCAGGTATTCTGACCAGATGGGAGAAATGAAAGAAAGTAATCAGCCCCAAACAAAAGGGGGAAACGTAACACCCCAAACCAAAGGGGGAAATGTAACACCACAAACAAAAGGGGGAAACGTAACACCCCAAACAAAAGGGGGAAACGTAACACCACGAACAAAAGGGGGAAACGTAACACCACAAACATCGTATGCACCTTTGCGCCAATTTAAAAAACCGTCAGAAATAACTGTGAGAGGAGACATAACAACAGGCTTCCACGCACGAGCGACCCAATGCTCACCCAAGTCAGGCTCTCGAATCAGGTTCTAAACCATGGGCTCTCTCAGATCAGGAGCCTTCACAGGGGTCCCATCGCAGCATATGCTCAACAAGGGAATCTCTCGCAGCAGATGCTCAACAAGGGAATCTCTCGGACCAGGTGCTCAACAAGGGAATCTCTCGCAGCAGGTGCTCAACAAGGGAATCTCTCGGACCAGATGCTCAACAAGAGAATCTCTCGCAGCAGGTGCTCAACAAGGAATCTCTCAGCAGCAGATGCTCAACAAGGAATCTCTCGCAGCAGATGCTCAACAAGAATTCTCGCAGCAGATGCTCTCAACAAGGGAATCTCTCGGACCAGGTGCTCAACAAGGGAATCTCTCGCAGCAGGTGCTCAACAAGGGAATCTCTCGCAGCAGATGCTCAACAAGGGAATCTCTCGGACCAGGTGCTCAAGCGAAGGCGCAGACGGTTAGGCAATCAAAGCGCCAGGCGCGCGCCTCTCAGCAGCCGCAGCCGCTGCCAACACAGCCGAAGGAAAGCGCGCGCTAGCAAGCTTGCGGCAGAGTGCAGTGACGCCCTCGGTGAGGCTTGTGGGCACGGGGAGGCGTTCGGAAGTCAAACCATTTGTGTCATAAGCGCGGAATGCAGCACGCGCATCCGACCGTTTGTCGCGCCCTGCGAGAGTCTCCCCGGCAGGCCGAGCCACCCTCTTCAGTCACCCTCGTCAGAGGAGAGAGCATCGGGCCGGGGGCAGGCGCCCACAGTCAAAAGGAGGTGCACCAAGCTGAGAACTGCCGCATCCAACTGAGAGCCCTTGATCAGCATCTTAAACCGTGCCAGCCGTACGATTTGGATTGGAGGTCAGGACCAAGCGGTTCGATTTGGACTTGGAGAATCAGATCAGCTCCACAATTTTTCAGGCTCTGAGAGGGCAAAGCTCTGCATGCTTCTTCTGCCCACTTTCCTGTTGATGGCGGCACTGAGCCTGCCCACTTTCTTGTTGATGGCGGCACTGAGCCTGCCCACAACCGGGCTGCCTCATGTGCTCACCGGGGGGGTTGAGAGGGGGGTTGAAAGGTGCGGGACAGCGGGAGTGGCCGGGTGTACCAGTGCCAGCTTGCTGATATCCGTGTTGAGGAGCATGCACCGGCGCAGCAGGAGGGTAGGCCTGAGCGGGTGGATATGCTTGTGGAGGGGGATATGCTGCAGGAGCTGGGGGATGATTTGCCGAAGCTGCGGGATAGGTTGCAGGAGGGGATATGCTGCAGGAGCCAGGGGGTAATTGCCGAAGTTGCGGGATAGGTAGGTTTATGGCTGGGTAGTTCATGGAGGGGGCTGGGTAGCCACCAGCAGGGTAGTTCATGGAGGGGCTGGCCCAAGGGTGGGTGTCGGGGCTGGGAAGTTCATGGAGGGGGCTGGCCCGAGGGTGGGTGTCGGGGCTGGGTAGTTCATGGAGGGCCGTCGGCCATCCCCTGGCTGAGGGCCGTCGGCACACATGTGTCCCCAGTCCACAAAACCCTCAAAGAAAGCAAGCGAGGCTTTGTAAAAAGGGCTTGAGAACAGAGTAAACCTTATAACGGCGACAAGATGATACAGTACATGGAGCTCGGCGTGGGCGCATGAGCAAGACCAGATTTGAGGGGGAGCAGGGGAGAGGGTGGTCGCCACCTGTACACTCGCGGGGCTGGCGGTGGGCGTGAACTGAAGGATGATTTTGACTACCCCTCGGGCTGTACCTGTGGGCCAGTCGCCCCCCACACAGACCCCGCTCAAGCCTTTCACGGCAGCAGGACTCTCTGCTGCGACGAGCAAGCACAGAGCAGCGTGCGAGAGGGAAGGCAGAAACCTGACCAGCTGTTGCTACCCCTGAGGTCGCCACAATGCGTGTGAGCGAGGACGGTGCAGTGTGCAGGAGGGTATCTTGACCAGACGGAAAAAAAAACCTGAGATGTGAGATCTCAAAGAAAAGACTACAACATTTGTGGGATAGGTTACACCGGTCGCATCGATTTTCACGAAAGGTTGACAAGGGAATGCAACGGAATTTTAGCACTTTCAGGAAACAGAATCTGTGACTCGTGTTGCAGTGGAGCAGTATGAAACAAGTAGCTCCGTAACTCTGTACAGTAGTACAAATGGCCACGAAGGGACACGGCAATTCAGCTCTGATCCTTTTGCTTTGCAAACAGGAAATTCACGGATACCTACGGTAATCTGTGAGGCACACTGCAAACACTTCGCTGTTTTATTTCACCGGATTCTAACGTTGTAGTCAATAGAGTAGCCAAGTTGACCTCTGGGGGAAAAAGAGTCTGGGGAGCCGCTGATCAGAACTTCGAACACGGAGTTCTCACCCATCCCGACACAAAAAGCTCCTCACGGCGTCCTGGGGCCGGGAACTGAGACACTGAGAGGGGCACACCCTTCGGGCATATGACCGGGGCCTCCACGTCGTCGTGGCCGTCGGTGAAAACTTTCATCAGTGGAATTCTGTCAAGTCCATAGGTACCCAATTCAAGCGCCAGGTCAGCAAGCCCTCCACTGGACAGCCAGGGCATCCTCACAAGGCCGCGTGATGACTTGCAACAGGCCACCCTCACAAGGCCGCGTGATGACTTGCAACAGGGCATCCTCACAAGGCCGCGTGATGACTTGCAACAGGGCATCCTCACAAGGCCGCGTGATGACTTGCAACAGGTCATCCGATGGATCCATACGATGCCAAGCTGAAACTGGTTGGAACCGCCAGAAGCAGGTCCACACTTCTCCTCTGACCAAGCTGCGCGGGCGGCAGCCATCCTTGAGCTAGCCCCAACTCCACGCCACGTGGCTACAGCGACCCGAGGCTACCAAACTTGCACGGACCCCCTACCTCACGGTACCGAGGCTGTCGTCCGTCATAAGCTGATTTTTGTTCCATATCGAAATCTCGACCTCCTCCTCGGTTTGTAAACTATAGACGAAACGCTCGTTCCACACAGGGTTCGTTCCGCCATCTGCACCACATCTTACGAATTGCTAAGTTATGGCCGTCATCTTCACGACTTGGCGAGGCATTGCCCCCGTCTGCATGACACCGCACGTAGCGGTGAACGAGACGCAAGATCCGGCGAGGCACTGGGCCCCGTGGCGGCCGCTAACGACGTCGCCGTCGCACAGGGTGCTATTACGGATTTTCGTTCGTCCAATATTCGTTGAGCGTCTGTGAAGTGGGCCATGCGCGCGCGTGCGAGACAATATGGCTGGGTGTAACGCCACCCACCTGTGTGAGTCTTGGTTTTATTCACAGCGCGGCCAACCTTGACGACGCAGTACGGATCCTGGGTGCCTGCGGAGTGATTTCAACAAATTCATAAAACGTGTCGAAATATATTTGGTGTTATTTTCCCAAGCAACTTCTTGCAGCCGTCACAGACCGGAATACTCAAGGGTTAAGCCCGTGACCGATGAACAGAAAGTGAACAGTAGGACCTGGCCGTTCTTAGCAGTAAGCCTAGCGACAGAAAGCATCTCGCGAGGAAAGTCCTGCATGAGAAAGCATAGTGTAGATGACGATCGGAAACTGGCACCCGACGATGAGGGAGCCCGGCTGCGGGATACCGCAGTGTCCCTCCAAAACGGCGTGTGGCGCAGTAACACAAAGGCAGATGCACGCGTTTGTGTGGCAGCACGCCGTGGTTAGCTGTTGTATAAACAGATTCGCGGAAAGCCAGATATTGGTGGTTGCTATTTAAGCAAACTTCGATGCTTTTCGGTCAACCGCGCTCGAGGGAGTATAGACAAGCTGCCGCGCGTCAACACAGGAAATGAAGTTTGTTTCACGAGGTTACCAAAGGTTTGTGAATCTCGCAGACGGTGCGCTTGGAGCACTGGGAATCAAAGGTCAAAGCACAATCCACAGAGGGTTAGAAAGACGAGAAGCAACACGGTAACACAGTATGCCAAACGGCGAAGTGAGCAAGTGAGAGTTTCACCGTTCACGTGAAGGCTTCCAGGGGGCATTGTGACAGCTCAATGTTTCTCACTGACGGTAACTTAATTGACTCCCGAACACAGCTTTTTGCACATCACATGAACAATATAGGTTGCTTTCGGAGCAGTGTTATCCTACGCGTCGTGCGACTGAAACTCCAACCCGAACTGAAGGTCAGAACGTCAGAACTCCTGACGTGTGACACAGTAGAGGGACGGATCAACAGCAACAGTTAACGCAAGACGAAGAGGTGCTGATCAAGGCTGCAAATTGGTGCGCTAGCGCGCTAGCGGATGGGCCGCTAGCGGCAGTTTTGACCCACCTGGCGCCGCGTCAGCGGTTCGGCGGGTCTGGAAAATGTTCCCGCCCCGACCGTGGCTTGGCGCGCTCGCGGGTATCCTGCTATTGCCCCGCCCCGTTGGCGGTTGGGGAATTTTGGCCTTCGGCTCCTGAGTTGACTGACGCGTGACGTGTGACTCGATATCGCATGTTGGCCTTGCGGCACGTTCCCTGCCCCCGACGCGACGCGACGCCCGAGCTTCAAGCTTGCCGTCGCGTCGGAACAAGCCGAGCATGAAATTAGCCCAGACAAGGTTACCGGTCGTAGATTTTTTCAACATTAAAAAAATGCTTGTACGAACGCTGTGGCGATATTTTTGCCCGTCGGCGCGGCGGGTGGCGCTGGCGTCAGGTTTACCGCCCCGTCGGCGGTTGGTCGCTAGTTCAGAAATCTAGCGCCCCGCCAGCGTACATGGCGGTTGGCGGTTGGTAAAAAAATAAGGCGCCCCGCCGACGGTCGACTTAAAAACCCAATTTGCACCCCTGGTGCTGATGCATAGCTTATGCCAGGCTGATGTGATGCTGATGCTGATGCTGCCGATGCTCATGTCGTACGACGTGTCTCACGGGGAGCCCGATCTTACCCCCCCACTGTAAGGGAGGGGGGGGGGCAGTGGGCCCTCCGTCATTCACCCCTCGACCTGAAGCGTCACCAGTCGGGTCACCGTTCCGTCTCACCGTTGCAAGGTTAACACCGTAAGGGCGAATTCGTTTTTAGCAGTATGGGATCAGTATGAGGGCGGAAACATCCATAACTGCCACGGTAGTCAACTATTGGATATTTATGAAGTATTAGTGTCCATATTGGGGACTTGGGCGAGGTCCCTCAACCCTTCAATGCCCACCAGACTCGGTTTATCGAGTGGGGGACTTTGTGGAAAGTGCAGGGGTATGCTGTTGCCAGGTGACAAAAGCGTACTCTATGGAGAGTCGTGCTCTAAAGGCTTCAAATCAAGGATATGGTATTTTCCCCCATTGGTATACACCATGATACGTCATCGCCCACTAATAACATCAAGTCAATAGTGGTAGCATGTTCATGGCGCATGCCCAAAAATGCCCCCAACAGCGGTTCAATAGAATTTCCTTAAGTATGGCGATGATGGGTCACATATATTCAGGTGTGCACATACGGTGCGAGTGATAATGAAGTGTCATATCATCCACCTAGTTCCGCAATATAAGATATGCGAAGAATCGTGGCAAATGGATGTCTAGAACTTGAGTTATTGCCGAAAACGTGAAAATAAGTTCCTGGAAAACAGGATCAGTATGAGCAGTATGGCAATTCGCCCTTAAGGTGTTAAGTATCAATATTCAATATTTTCGATATATTGATGTATCGAAATATTGTTATTGATTGATGACGAATTTGTAGATATTGAAATATTGGATATTGATTGATCGGTGGTGGCGAATATCGAAATCGTTGCGGATTGATCATGTGGTGGTGAATATTGAAATTGATCGATCCGAGCGGTGGCGGCGACGACGATATCGATATTGATCGATACCGAAAGTCAATTATCTATATTGATCGATGTCGAAAAGCGAATTGAAATATTGATATTTGAATGACCGTTACAGTACGATTGATTATCACGAATATGTGCGAGGAAGACAGATCCGCTGTCCGGCTAAGCTCGCTAGGAATCAAACTGATGATCTCATAAACAGTGTCTGGCCGAGGCTTTATGCTCTCGGAAACCCAGACAGTAAACAATGACTGTACTACTGTACTGTACTACTGTACAGTACAGTGCTAGGATGTCACGGACACGAGACGGAAGCAGGGTCAGGTTAGGGGCTAGTCAGAGCCCATAATAACTAAGCCTAAACCCGAAGTCCAGCACACCACCCGTGGGTGTGACTACCTAGCAAGGCAAGTACAGGATATACAGCCACGAGATAATAAACAAACACCTACGTGCAACTCGGTGGAAACCGATCACTTCTAGCTGGGTGCCGGGGTCTTGACCCGGTCATCCCACTACTGGGCTAAAGCTAATCAAGCTGCCAGGACAATTGAAAAGAAACTCAGCCACTTTGAAGCTGGTCAGCAGAGCTGAGTTCAACGGTCGGGATGTGAACACAGAAGATCCCCGAAGTGAATTGTAAGCTTTCCTTTTGAAATCGAGCACCACCAGGCCCAAGTGGGCAAGGTGGTTCCACAGCAGAAAGTGCTGGAAATGACACGGTGACTGTCATTATGGTCACCTGTCACATCCGTAATCAGACTCGGTGTCCAGCCGTGACAAACAGTTCACATGCTATTTAGCTCTCGAGTCCGTATGTCTCTGCCCTTCTAATAACATAATATCCGAGTATGTAGCCTGCTACAACGTTCCGACTTGCATTGACCCTTTGTCCACTGGTAATATTATTAACTCACGTTATAATATCCAGTAGGTTATGGTCCCACTTTACGCTTGCGTCTCGTCTTTGCAGGTTGGTTCGTTTCTTGCGTGGCTTTTGGGTATCGACGGATTCTTACCGTTCGCGGTATTATTCTTTGCGCTGGGACGTGATCTACATTGAGCCTGCTGGGACGTCGGATTGACCGCCCTGTACGACCAGTTGTTTCCTCTTTGGGAGCACGCATCTTTCGCTGCCTCTTTCTTTGGGTTTTTTGTTATCATCTTTGTCGCGGCTCTCATTAGGTCGCGGTTCAGAGCAGAACTTCGTGGAGGCCAATCACGAGTTAAAATCCCGTTTCGCACAACAAGATCGTTTTATATGTTTACGTTGGCATTTCAGGCTTTGGAGAGAGCGTTGCAGCGACTATAGGGATGGGTGTCTCCCTGTGGTTCGTGATTATTTTCGGCGTCGTTCGACGACTCAGCACTGCATCCTACATTGCATTCATTGCGTGATGCCGTTTTTTGTTTGTTATTCGCCTTCTGTGATTCGCGCGTTGTAAGTAATTTGGGACTTATGGTTTTACATTGCTTGACGTGATTTTCTCTATCGCTATTGGAGGAATGGAGGAATTATGTGGCCTTGCTTTCTATCGGGCAGTTTTCTCCGCTGGGACCTCTGGCGTTGGCATGCTTTATTTTTTTTATGACTCGTGGACTTATGGACTCGTGGTTATCTAGGCGTTTGTTCACCATGTGGGTGGTGCTTTGGCGCTGTTGTTTCATGAATCTACTTCGCCCTTCATCATTTGGTGGGCTCGAGACTATGCGGAGAGGTGGCATTTCTCCGTAGGCTGTATCGCTGCGTTTGGGTGGTGCTTGTTCAGAACATTCCTTTTTCGTTGGCGTGTAGCATCGTTGGCAAGAGTGGTATATCTTCGGTCGACGTTCACACCATTTATTACCAGCTAGCTCTCTATTCGACCACACGACCTCGTTGACATCTTGGGATTCCTGTATTTCACACCAACGAATGACGATACATCTTTCCGGTCTCAGGCATGTACGACCACTACTTTGACGACTCGCCTATGGCACGGCGGGCAGGCGTTGATTTCGTTGGTTTCATCTTTCTTTTGTTCTTTGCTATATTCTTGAATCACAGGTGTTCCGTGGCTTTCGCAGTCGGTGGTGCTTGGACAGCATCACTCGCCAGCTTCACAATGAGGATCCTTTGTTTTCAACGGACACAGTAGTAGATGAATGCTTCAATCTTAGATTCCGTATTCTGGCATGCCTTAGCCACGAGCTCCGGCTCGTGCATCTTGCATCTCACTTAACTGGCTCGCAAAATGACTTATCCCTAACACATTTAGCTAGCCAGGGTGGTGTTTGTCACTCGTGTCTGTCCCACCTCATCTGAGGTGGTGTGCTGGAAATGACACGGTGACTGTCATTATGGTCACCTGTCACATCCGTAATCAGACTCGGTGTCCAGCCGTGACAAACAGTTCACATGCTATTTAGCTCTCGAGTCCGTATGTCTCTGCCCTTCTAATAACATGATATCCGAGTATGTAGCCTGCTACAACGTTCCGACTTGCATTGACCCTCTGTCCACTGGTAATATTATTAACTCACGTTATAATATCCAGTAGAAAGTAAATCAACCGAAGACTGCAAAGATTCCGAAAACACCGAAGAACTTAAACAAGCGGATCTCCACGGCGGTTTGAGCATTGAAGAAAGAGACAATAGAACTCGATCATCTGGCAGCCAATCACGGATGCCCAGTGAGCCAAGCGGCGAATCCGAAGCAAAGAGATCTCCAGTGGACCGACGGGCGGTGGCTCCGGGCTCAACCAGGCCCCTGTCACCACCGCCCACGGCAACCAGAGATGCCGTAGCGCTGGCTAGCAGAGAACAACAGAGCATCGAGGACATTAATGCACAACGGAGAAAACTCGGCGGACCCCGCGGACGGCACATCGGAGCCGCTAGTGGCGATGCCCCCCTGTCAGAGTCATGCTCAAGAGTGCCGAAGGAGCCAAAAGTCACTTGCTGCCCGCCGTCAGAGTCATTGTCAGAGCCTTGGTCGTTGTCAGAGACTTCAGAGCCAATGTCAGAAGCCTCAACCCTCATGCCAGCAAACAGCGGAGCCGGTGCAGAGTCGCCAAGCTGGAGTGATGGGACAGAGCCAGGCAAGCCAAGAGAGCCAGGGATAACCACTGGCGGGTCATGAGCCGCAGGCACACCACCAGCCACGAGTGCAGAGGGATCCCGAACCGCAGGCGGTGGCGGAATCGAGCCCCGCGTACCCGAGTGGAATGTGGCCAGACCAAACTGAGCCATGCCGTCCTCGTCAGCTGCCGCATCCTGAGCGGAAGCCGCCGCATCCTGAAAGTGCCGCAGAGACGTGGGCCCAGCCGTCACAAAAGAATGTGCCGACAGCTCGCACACCTCCGGGCGACCCTCCATCGTGCAGAGCGACTCGAAGGCATGCTCATCCCCAGCGTCATAGAACCGCTGGAAACGAACAGCCAAGCAGTCAGTCTCATAGTCCTCGAGTGCACCACAATAGTGGGCAGACTGAGGACCGCCGTTGGGGCACTCAGCATGCCAGTGCTTCAAACCACGTTGTGCACACACCGCATTTCTGCAGTGGGGCACGAAGGCACCACTCTTCTTGTCAAATGAGACAGGAGGAGCGGTGCCAAGTGGCTGAACACCAGCACGATGATGCTTGGCAGCAGAGCGGGTAAGGTGCTTGCCCGCAGGCGGTGGCCCTTCCCGCTTCTGCCGCTTCAGGTCACGAATGTCCTGTTGCATGCGCTCCAGCTGCTTCTGCAGACTGGACAACGCCGCAGCCAGGTCAGACGCGCCATCGCCGAACGACAGAGCAGAGACAGGGGCGTCAGAGACTTTCAGGCCGTGGCGGAACTGCTCCCGCACACGAGCCTGAATAGTCAGGAGAGACACGCCCTGCCGCTGGTCAGCTCGAGCCAGAGAGTTAGCCAAATCACGGTACAGCCACGAATCGCCGAGAGCCTTTAGAAACTGCCGCTTCACCGCGTCCTCTGGCAAGTTGTGGGAACGCTGAACGTCCCTCAACAGGCCATTGAACTCGCGGATGCCACGGTCAGGATCTTTGCTGCTGGGGATGCGGACCGCCAGCAGCAACTCAAAAGAGTCAAAGGGTTCCGAGCGTTCCTGGAGCATGCGCACCACCTCAAGGGCAGCGCGCTTGCCATCTCCAGGAACGTCGGACCCAGAGGCCTCAAGCCAGTCACGAGCAGGCGAGCCAGGTCGAGCCAGAAAGGTCAAAGCCGAGAGCAGCAATTCATTGGCCTCATGCCTAGCCTCAACTGCCATGTCGGTCAAGTCAAACAGGGGAGCAAACGCCGATGATTGAAGCACGAACTGCGTGCGCAACTCATGCATCAATTGAGAAAAAATGTCCACCGCGTCTGTCTCTGTCCTTGCAAAGCGCTCCGATTTGTCTCCTAGAATTTTAGTGGCAACGGTCTTGGCAACTTTTCTGTCGAAATTTTCCCGAGCCAACTGCTTGCATTTGTCCAGAACTTCCCTCGCAGCTGCGGTGGTCGGAGCTGGCAGCTGCGGGGTGTGTGGTGTCGCAGAATGCTGCGCACCCACATCATCGAAAATGGTTTCTAATCTACGGACGCGAGACCGCGTCATGTTGTTCGCTGCGGCAACCATGATAGAGAGACAGGGGAGAAGGTTGAGCTAAACAGGGAGATGGCGTAAGAACTCTTACAGCGGCCAGATAGCTTGTAGAAGTCTCAGCAGCACAGATCGGAAATTACAGGTCGTAAGCGGAAGGCCGAGAGCGGCCAAAATCCACAACGTGTGGAGCGTCCTCGCCAGGGCCAGTGGCGCACGATGCGGATCAACCCTCGCTGCGACGATGCTGCTGTAAAATAAAAATGATCCGTCACAAACTGATCTCCTGCGCAGCGAAGGTGAGCACAACGTGTGCCGCCATCACTGCCATGTTAAAAGGCCATACCGTAAGAGTAATACACCACCGCCCAAGTGGGCGCTCAACCCCTCCTACGTCCTACTTAGCCGAACATGGCAACAGCAAGGCGCTGTGCCATCATCAGAACCACCGGAAAGCCGGTGCGGGCCATAACCTGCGAGGAAGACAGATCCGCTGTCCGGCTAAGCTCGCTAGGAATCAAACTGATGATCTCATAAACAGTGTCTGGCCGAGGCTTTATGCTCTCGGAAACCCAGACAGTGAAACAAGATTGTACTACTGTACTGTACTACTGTACTGTACTACTGTACAGTACAGTGCTAGGATGTCACGGACACGAGACGGAAGCAGGGTCAGGCTAGGGGCTAGTCAGAGCCCATAATAACTAAGCCTAAACCCGAAGTCCAGCAATATGTCTACAATACCCATCGATCCTGTGCAATTGAATTTTGCGGAAGCCATTCGTGGTTGATTACCGCAATGCGTGAAGTTTGATGTGAAAGCAGATATTATTGATATATATGCTTGTCGCTGGAAAATGAAAAGCAGCGCGGTAGGGTTTCGGTTCTCGGCTAAAGTCGGATAATGCAATAATGGTGCGGTCGGACTTAAGCCGCTGGCAGGACCGTGACAGACTCGCGGAGCAAACAGGCAGGCACTGCAAGTGACATGCTACCAGGCGAGGGGTGACATAGGGGGCACCACTGTTCCCCCCTTATGGGGGGAGAAAGTTGGCACTCCCATGACACCACCTCGCCCCGAAGGAGGGAGGTGCACTGCAGGGCCAGCCGGTACATCCGGGCAGGCGACTAGGAAGAAATGTCAGAGTTAGTCTAGGGGTCACATCAACCCAGCTAGAAGCAACGAAGCAAGTTTACACACTACATTTCCAATCACGATGTGCCAGTTAGGGTTTGGGCAGGTCGCCATTGACATCTCCAATAACTGCAGAGTTTGGCAACCAAATCGGCGAGGGACGGAAAGCCGGCCAGTCAGTGTCCTCGTCATGGAAGGCGAGGGCGGTACCAGCAGGCTCATCCGGAAGCGGGGGGGCAAGGTCTTCAGCCGCGGACACCACCAGAGTGTCGCCATCGACGGTGTCAATCGTGTCATCGTCACCAGGTGCGGGCGGCGAGAGCAGCACGGACTGGAAGGCCGCGTCAGCAGCGGGCACAGTCGGCGGGGCAGGTGCGGTGCCTGCGGGTGGCGGGTCGAGCGGCGGGCGAGGCGGAGCCGGCTTGGAGGTGATGAGATGCTTGTTGTTTGCGAAGGCCTCGAGGCAGACGAAGGGGCAAGCACCACGAGTGTCGGGATGTGCATCTGTGACACCCCACACGCGGAAACAGGCAGCGCACGGATAACCCGTGCAGGACCACTTAAGGTACAAGGAGATGGGGTAATCGGCTACCCACTTCCCATCTATGTTCGGATAAACGCGTTACGCGTAAATCTCAAAACTCCGGAAACACGTAAATACGCGTAATTTACACGAGCCTCGATTTCGGCCTTATTTTACGTGTACCACGTAAAATCGCGATTTTACGTCATTTCGAGCCCGCCAAGCCCTCCAAGGGATCTGGTTGGCCTACGCTATCGATCTACCGTCGACACACACAACAGAAAACATAACGATATCGGCCGTCTCACACACAAAACGGAAATCCTAGGACTTGGGGAAGCATCCAGGAGCAACATACTAGGCGCGTGGCGCCTGAACAAGTGGAGCCCACTCGTGTGTCTGCAGTCTCTGGGCGCGCCATTCGTGCACCTATTCCTTTCACTTGTTAGGTAAATATGTAGTTAGGTTGAATCACAGTCATACATTTATCGCCTATGCACCACAACTTTGCTTAGTTGCTTTCCTTCCTTACGTGCTTCGTTACAGTATTGCATGTCGCATCGATTCATATGGATTATTTTGCAGATAGTAGCAGATCAATTCCTCATATTTGAATACAGTATTTCAAATTTGCAATGGATTCGTCTACCTGCATTGGCCCCACTGGCTGATTCGCTGCGCGCTGATACCTGCTCTCCTCGCCGACTCCTGTGTCCTGCACTCGAGTACTTCCGTACAGTATGTTATATATTGATAATATGATAATATACTTCCGTACAGTATGTTCATATGTTGGGGGCCCTAATGCCTAGTGTCGATGGCTACTGCCCGACGCTCCAGTCCTACCACAAGGACCGAAGTAAAAGGGGGCTAGCCGCCACGATTTTTCGATGTAGTTGATCTTTGAGTGCTTAAAGATCATCCTTGGGTGCTCAAATATTTATTAAAAACATGTGCCGGGTAATATACTCGATATGGGCATGCACTTGTGAGGGCTGAAGAGGTGGGGGTAAAATTAATTCAAATTAAATAAAAAGGCCAGTCCTACCACAAGGACCGAAATGTTTCTCACGCTAGCTGCCTCCACGAAGGTCCTGTGAAAATTCGGAGACCTACGTTGTCAAGTTCGCGAGCTGCTCTTTCTGCAGTGTCTTGTCCCCGATACGGCCGCCGCAAGACTATTGACAGAAATCACGCACAAAGAACTTCAACAAGCATACTCGGACTGTGGTATTTCTACAACACCAGGACCTTCAAGAATGAGATACTCGCAGTGGATCAAGGGCCCAGAGAATTTTCAAGAAGTTATTGTCTTACTTTTTAACCATATTCTTATAACTGGGAGATTTCCTAAGAGTGCAAAAGCTGGAGTCATCCTTCCAATCCCTAAAAACCCCTCTGCACCATGTACCATAGATAATTCCAGACCCCTCACAATGTTGGAAACGGGACTTAAACTATTCAATACAATAATTGCTAACCGTCTCAAAACAATACTCAACATCCACCCCATTCTCTTCCCCATTCAAGATGCCTTTTTTCCGAATAAAAACATAGATGACTCACTCCAAATTTTGAATGAAGTAATTTCGGATGCCAATAGATACGACAAAGACCTCCACGTAGTTTACCTGGACCTCAAACAAGCATTTGACAGAGCTGAATTCTGGATGAGCAATTTAGCACTCAGAAAGTTAGGACTTCCATCACAAATAATTAACATCATCTCAGACATCACCAATGATGCCTCTAGAATGGTACTCACTGAAGAAGGCCTCACAGCAAGGCGTGGAATCGAAGTTTCGAGGCCCAATTGATATATTTCGATATTTGATAACTTGTCATCAATCGATATTTGATATCTTGTTTCCACATTGATTAATTTCGATAGTTCTACTATAAGATCAATCAATTTTGATATCTGAGTAACAATATCAATCGATACGATATTTCACTAAGCTTGATCAATCAATTAACAATATTTTGATATCAAGCAATTATCAATATATCGGGCAATTATCAATACATTGATACGTATGATTACCCCCATTGACCCAGAAGCACTACCATCTATTGCATGTGTGATACGTACCCTATGCAACAACGAAGAAGTACACAGCTATTGAACCTATAATAAATATACTGAGCCTATAATAAAGAGAGGGAAGCTCTACAAAGCTACACACTATCTAAGTGTTGCCTGCAGCTATCAAGGCATGTTGGATGGTCCCCTCTGCAAGGGGCTTTCGAAGATCGGAGTGCATAAAGCTGACTTTGGAAAAAACGCGCTCGTACGACTCCGGCCGTACTTGCAGGCACAGCCAAGAATTGACGAGCCATCCTGGCAACATTGGGAAAGCGGGACTGGCGTTCTCTCCACCAATCAAGCAAAGCAATCTCTGGTCTAGCATCAACAGTTGCTAGGTACTCTGCCAACTCATCTACAACAAGCAAGTCATCTGTGCCCGCAACGGGTTCACCACCACCACCATCTTCTGAGTCTGAGTCTGCCATCAGAAAGCTAGCCACCGTCACCTTCTTGCTCGTTCCATCATTGCACTTCCGTTTTTTCCCACTGTCAGTACTCTCAATAGTTGCCGGCTTCCAATCAGCATCAAATGCCTTCCGCAGAAAGCTCACCGCTTGATCTCTTGTGAGGTTCCCTGCACAACGATGTAGTCTGCATGTAGCATTTATACATAGATTACACCTAGACGATACGATATGCACGCAACAGTTAGGAGGACTAGGGAGTCACCTCGCATCCATCTCTGTGTGTTCTTAAACTTGAAGCTTTTATACCTCGGATCCAGCAAGGTGGCCACTGCAAAATCTTCTAGTTTGCAGTCCATGAGGCCGTTGAAGTAACGCTTCTCAATCTCCTTGTACAAGAGTTGTCGTGCGTGAGCAACCTGCTCATTCAGCACCAACACCGCCTTGCCCGCATACTTCAAGGTATTGTTGGCATGCGCCATCTGCGCCAGCCGTCCAACCAGTGGCAAGACCAAGCTTGCAGTCGGGTACGAAGTGCCTTGCAGGAAATCCACTGCCTGAGCTGCATACGCCAGAATGTACACAGACTCCCTGACGATATCCCACTCAAAGTCATGCAAGCGATGGTCTTTATACACACTCCCATCCACGTTGGGAACCGCCGTCGCCGCCTTCGTCAAGCTCTCGATGTCATAGACCTGTACTGCGACCTACAAACACCAGAATAAAAGAACAGGTTAGATCGGAAAAACAACTTCAACGAAGAAACGCCAGAATAACGAAAAGAACAGGTTAGATCGGAAAAACAACTTCAACGAAGAAATCGATATGTGCTGGAACAGTCACACCGCTTGCTTTGTGACTCTTCCTATAGTAGTGTGTATGACTGTCACCCGAACTCGAACCCTAACTGTTTATGCCCGTTATATCGGGTTAACTTATCAACTTTATTACATTCTGAGAAAACCTTCCACTGAGTGAATATATCCCGAGTCCTAGGGGTATATCCAACAGGTTTGGCCCCACGCACTCTTTATTTAGACACTGCGAATTTTAGCCATGTCTGGCTAAACAGCGACGCTTGAGATGGAGTGAGGGGCTCCACTAGAGGCGCGGCGGAGCGGTATGGCCTAGTTGATGCCTGGTTGATTGGATTTACGGGAGGCTTGTGCACGAGGCGGACTCATTTTCCTCGCTTCGCGTTGGTTGACGTTGGAAATTTTGGTCGGATCCAACACCACTTTCCTTGGCCGCGTCACTCTGCATCCACATGCACGTGGGGAGATTTTTACGCCACGGCTTTCCCTTGTTTTCCTCGACAACCGCATTACGACTTTTGGCCGCCGCTCCTTCCGCACCTCGTCCCATTTTCCCTCACTTCGTCTCTACAGTCTCTTTCACCATGGTTGCGACTAGATTGACCTCAAGTATGGCGTCTCGCCGCCGCTCTTTAGCTACGATTTTCGACTCCGCTGCTGCCCGTAATTCCGTCACGCCGGCTACGCCGGCAACTACTGGTGTTCCGGCTGCGAACTCCGCTCAAGCTGTTTTCTTGGCGGGTGTTCGCACTCTCACCCGTGAGCGCTTCGACGAGAGCGTGGCGAAGCACGTGATCCGAAAATGTTTCCGTGAGAAGCATGATCGATTCACGGGAACGGAGTCCAACGCGCAGGTGCTTCTCTCCAAGCTAGTGCCTGCTCTCCAGGAGGCTTTCGAGGCGCAGGATGCTTTGTTTGCGCCGATGTTCGACTTGGAGGACTCCGCGTTGGCCGTCCGTCCCGAGGCCAACAAACTTCTTTTTCAACGCTCGAGCTCATCGTATGTCCCGCCTCTCCAGCGGGTGACTGGCTCGAGGCCTCTGCGACGTTGCACCCGCTGGACGGCAAGCGAGCCCTTCTGGAGCTCGCACGGCGTCTGCTGGACTCCGGTGCACCCTTCCAGGGGACATCGGACCTCCTTGGCGTCCGCTTTAAGGCCCACACCGACCCGTGGTCCGAGTCCATCGCGGACTTCAACGCGGCCTTACGGTCCGCCAAGAGGCGCAACACTCTCGACGAGGACGAGGTGAAGGAGCTGTTCCTCGCGGCGCTGGACCCGGGATTCTACGCGCCGGTGGTGTCACGACTCTTCACACACCAGCAGCGGGCGGCCGTGGACCTCCTCACCATTCAGCAATGGGTCCTCGAGTGCTACGCCCGACACGTGGCAGCCGGTACGCACACTGCCTCGTTCACCCTGTCCGCGGCAGCCGTGGCCACTGACGGCGACACCTCGCAGCTGTCCGACCTCACGGCCATCATCCTCGACGTGAAGCGGCAGCTGAAGGTCCTCACGGACAAGGTCAACGGGCGGGGTTTTACCCCGCGGGCGGACAAGAACAAGATCGGCAACGGGGGAGGCGGCTCCGGTGTTCGTTTTGCAGCAGGTGACCTCCCGACGGGAGGGAACTGGCCGCAGTCGCAGGTGAGGAAGCGCGTTGCCTTTCACAAAGGCAGCGGCGACTTCATTCCGTTCTGCCAAAATTCAACGTGCAAGAAGGACGAGGCCCGCCACTGGCACCGCGACTGCCCGAACGGCGGCAAGCATGGAGTTGGGGGAAGCTTCCACAGCTTCTCCCTCGGTGACATCGAGAACGACTTGCTGGCGGAGCAGTTTCAGGCGGCCGTGGACGAGCACGACGGCGCGCGGTTCGATGCGCTTTGCCTTCTGGCAGGGGGCAAGCCGGAGATGCTCGACGGCGTTTCGGCGTATTCCTTCGGGATCGAGCCGGAGCGGGAAGACGGTGCGTTGCAGGAATTCCTGCCCTACTGCCAGCCTGCCACCCACATGGGCGGCTTCACGGTCGGTGGTGTCGAGAGCGGGATCTCGGCTGCCGCTTGCACGCATGTCCGGGAGGACCCACCGCCGGCTCCACCGCCGCCGGCAATCGAGCATGTTTACCCGGACGAGTCGGAGGCGTCCGACACCGGTGACATGATGCCGGTGGACCCCATGCACGCGCACGAGCCCGACCTCTGCTTTGCGGACAAGATCGCGCAGATGGGGGGACTCTCGATCACGGCTGCGGGCAAGGATCTCGCGATGCGGTACATGCACGCTGAGTCGGAGACCGACTCTTGCGACGGCGACGTGGACGACTCTGCAACTGGGTGTGACTCTATTGACGGTGAGGATGCGGTCCCGCGCCCTACAGCATCTCGTCCGGGATGCGGTGCACCGCCTTGGGGGTTTGCCCGCTCTTCGGCGATTGCGGTAATGCTTTGTGCGTTCTTTTGTGTGTGCGCCACCGCGGCGCCACTCACAGCTGCCGCCCCTGGCGAGGCATGTGCACCGGACCACACCGGCCTGGAGGTCGGTGGTGCTGCTGAGACAACCAACAACGAGCCTGCATTCACTTTTGCAGCGCCGGCTGCTATTCCGCCGCATCGGCAGACGCGGTATCGGGAGCTGCGACAAGGGTTCCACACTCTCCGCAATGTCCCGCGGCCGCCATGGCTGTATAATCCCGACCCTGATTATGTTCCACAGTCACCACCTTACCCGCCACCGCCGTACTCGTCCGATGACGAGGAAGAGAGCTCTGGAGACCATGCGGCTGTGCACGACGATCGACAAAATTCAGATTCCTTTTCTGGCTCTACGAATGATTCAATCACGGCATCGACAACTTCACTTCACGGCAGCATGACTATGCTGCGGGCTGGCACAGCAGTGCCACCGCCAACTAGTGGCTAGAAAGTTAATCATGCCGCTCCTGCACGGTGAGATTGACCGTAGCTGTATGTGCAGAGGGGTCCGATCACGGGCCGGTTTCAGATTTACAACTCTTGACTGGGAACCGCCCTGCCAGAAAGGACAGGCCTTCCCTTAGAGCCCAATTTCCACCGCTATAGATGGTGTTTGTTCACAGGTTTCACCTTCGGCTAGTCAGTCACCACACTAGGTGGTGTGCTGGAACAGTCACACCGCTTGCTTTGTGACTCTTCCTATACCCTACAAATTTAGAACCTTGTGTCTACCTTGTGTTTACCTTGTGTTTCGAGCCAAGTAGGGCCCTACTTGGGCAATGTCGGCAGTAAAATGGCAAAACCAGCCAAAATCGGGTGAAATGAAGTTTCCGATAGTTTGTTTTTATTGTTGATATCGATGGTTTGGGTCGATGTAAGACATATGGAGCGAAGTTTTGGGTGGAATGGCTTTGGTAACCTCACTTTTTGAGGCCTCAAAGTTGTGCTACTCGGTACCTGCCCTGTACTTGGGGCTGTACCTGGGCTGTACCTGGGCTGTACTTGAAAACATTGGAAAAAAATATTTTTGGAATCTGTTTTTTTGGGCTATTACGCTTATTTAGTCCTTACTATGGACAGTCTCCAAATATTTAACTGAAAAAACATTTTACACTTCCTGTTACAGCACCTCAAAGTTAGGTCGGTATGGGCATTGGGTAGGTAAGGGGTAAGTAGGGGGCAATACCTACCCTGTACCTGGGCTGTACCTGGGCTGTACCTGGGCTGTACCTGGGCTGTACTTGAAAACATTGGAAAAAATATTTTTGGAATCTGTTTTTTTTGGGCTATTACGCTTATTTAGTCCTTACTATGGACAGTCTCCAAAGATTTAACCGAAAAAACATTTTACACTTCCTGTTACAGCACCTCAAAGTTAGGTCAGTATGGGCATTGGGTAGGTAAGGGGTAAGTAGGGGGCAGTACCTACCCTGTACCTGGGCTGTACCTGGGCTGTACTTGAAAACATTGGAAAAAAATATTTTTAGAATCTGTTTTTTTGGGGCTATTACGCTTATTTAGTCCTTACTAAATGAGTAAAATAGTCCTTACTAAATTAAGGCCCTACTTACCCTTGTTTATGTATAGACATGACCATATTTACCTTGTACTTGAGTATAGATACATGATAGGTAGGGCCCTACCCACCCTTGTTTATGTATAAACATGGCCTTACCTGACTAGTACTTGAGTATAGATACATGGTAGGTAGGGCCCTACCTACCCTTGTTTATGTATAGACATGGCCATACCTACACTGTACTTGTATATAGATACATGATAGGTAGGGCCATACTTACCCTTTTTTATGTATATACACAAACCGATGCTATCTATTTACACTACACAAATGCCATGTCGTACTGCAGGCCTAAGTACTAAGCAAGCTCGTCCTCGCTAGGATTTTCATCCTGGACATTCTGCTAGAAGAAATCTGCTCGAGGGTCAAGAACCACCG